>CM035426.1:122946914-123009414 GCA_020310875.1 Ceratopteris richardii
CTTCCCTTTTGATACCTTTATCCTGCAAGAACTCATCAAACTCTTTGGAGAAGTATTCTCCCCCTCCATCAGAACTGAGCTTCTTTAGTGATCTACCTGTATGATTGTCCACATGTACAAGATACTTCTTGAAGCAATCAAATACTTCATTCTTACTCTTGATAAAGTATAGAACAGTCCATCTACTATGGTCGTCAATAAATGAGACATAATACCTTGATCCTGCCAATGAAGGTTCTTGACTTGGTCCGCATACATCTGTATGTACTAAGTCCAATAAATTGTTGTGGATGTAGCCTTTGTGGTTGAATGGTTGTCTTTGTGCCTTCCCAATCTGACATGCATCACACCTGTTGATAATGTGGTGCTTTGGTATGTTCGGCAGTCCTAGAACACTTTGATCCCTGCATATATCCTTCAAGGTTCTTTCATTCACATGAGCAAGTCTCTTATGCCACACTTCAAGCTCACTTAGGGTTTGAGAGCCAAAGTTGAATAGGGCTATGTTCCTGGTATCTCCTACTTCAAAGGTAAAGAGCCTACCATGCTTCTCACCTCGGGCTATCTTCTTGAAGCCTTGACATGGATCTTCCACAAAAGCTCCATGTTGGGTGAACCTAACTTGCAAGCCTTTTTCAAACTATTTGGCCTACACTTATTAGGTTTTTAGTGATAGTGGGTACATAGAGAACCTTACTTAGAATGTTTGTCCTGCCATTGGAAGCTTGACATTACCAATCTTCTCCACATTGTGCTTCGTGTCATCCCCTGTTTGCACTTCATGTCTATGCTTTGGACTTTCCAAATCAAATAGAAGAGCAATGTTGCCTGCAACATGATTCGAACATCCTAAATCTATGTAGAACAAATGATCATCTTCTTTACCTTCTTTGTGGCTTAGATTCATGAGAAGTAATGAGTCTTCATGTGGTTGATCTTCTGAATAATTGTTGTAGTCCCTTCGATTATAGCTTCTATTGTTGTTGTTGAAGTTGTGTCCACCTTTGCCTCTATTGCTGCCATATCCACCTCTTCCACGTCCTTTCTGGGTCTTCCCATTGAACCAGCAATTCTGAGTGGTGTGGTTGGTCTTATCGCATATGGCACAAGGTTGAACATTCTGACCTTTGGCTTTGTCTTGCTTTGATCCTCTCTTCTTCCCTTTCCACTTGCTCTTGCTTGCGAAGTTGGCTTGGGAAGTCTCTTCTTCATCTTCTTCCTTCTTCTTGCCTTCTCTGCTTCTTATCCTTCTTATCTGCATATAGAGCACTAGTTGAACTACCATGATAAGAGTTACCTTCCTTTATGCTATTGTTGGCTTCTTGATTGAAGAGTTGTCCAAGAAAGATGTTGAAGTCTGGAGTTTGCACATCCATGATGAGATCATAAGCCGTCGTGAAGGATTGCCATTGCTTATCACTTCGAATGCCGTTGAGAATTTGCCTCATGATGACCTCTTCTTCAATCAGCTCTCCAATGGATGCTAACTGATCCGCAACCTCCATGACCTTGGTAACAAACTCTGTGATGGTTTGTTTAGGTGTCTTCTTCATTTGGTTGAACTCGTTCCAAAGATGATTCTTTCTTGCTTTGGTACTAGCTGAAAAGAAAGTCTCCAGGGCATCCCAAGTCTCTTGAGATGTCTTGCATCCTCTAATATGTGGTAATAGAAAGTAAGAGATAGAGTTTAGTATGTACGACCTTGCTTGAGGATCCTTTGCGCACCAAAGTGTGAGCTTATCTATCTCCTCTTGTGTAGGTCCTCCTTTGGATCTTGGAATAGGCATAGCTTCATCACCTGCTACAATTCCATGAAGATTTCTACCTTGCAAATAGGCCTCCATTCTGATTTGCCAAGCCGCGTAGTTGTGTCGATCAAGCTTCTCGATCATTGAGGGAAAGCCGTCACCCATCTTGAACTAGCTCTGATACCACTGAAAGAAACTTGGAGAAGCTTGTATAAGGTAGAAAAGTGCGTTTCGAAGCGATGAAGTTTGGTCAAGCCAACCGGCACAAGACCAGCCCTTGAGCTTATGGAGACTCAAATAGACCTTATAGGCATGCTATAAGTGCAAAGAAACACACTATGTACCTTGGAGCATCAAGGAGAATGAGTCCATGCAAAACAGATAAGTCCGCAGGTCGACTAGCTCAAAAAACTTACTATCTATGGAAGAGACAATGAACTTCAAATGCCCATAGCGACCAGCGTGATTACAATTAGAAAAAATCCTTTTATGGGAGTGATACACATAGGGTTGCGTGTATGGAATGCACAAAAGTATAAGGAATAAGCAAAATATGCTATAGGAATGAATGCGACATTCACCGGTGGTACTTCCTATTTTTCAGGAATACGTAGAGATTGACCCCAAGGGAGACAAACTGAGATTTCTCCAAATCTGCTGAACCAAAGGCTTTGAAAATTTACGAGGATAAACTAGACACTGATACCTTTCGAATGAGTCCTCTTGCACTCAATTTGGAGCTCTGAGGAGAGAGCAGCAGCCTCTGCAAGATTACTGTTGGTGAAGAAGATGATGCAGAAAATTGAAGGAGCAAGACAATGATGGTCACAAGTGTATGTATATTGCTTCCATGTATTTTACAAGTGATTTCAACTCCTTATATAGCCTCTAGGAGTGTTCCACGACTTTTACAACTTGAATTTGAATTCAAATGAAGGTGGGAATGGTTGTTGGAGGGAATCAATTCACTTTCCTACAATCTAGGAAAAGTGAAGATCTTGATTCATCTACTTTTAGGTGACTTGATTTGCTTGATTGAATGCAAATTCAACCACCAAAAATTCGTGGGATTTGGGCTCTATATTTGTACCTTTACATGTGTAAAGCTCAAGGCTTTTACAACGGTAAATGAGCCATCAAAATATTCTCAAAAAATAAAATAAATGAGCATATGAAAAAGAACTCTCAATGGATATTCTTTCGACGCGATAGCCTTTGATGTAGATCAAATCCACCTCAAGCATAGTGTAAGCTTGATGTTCCAACAGGGGCAACCAAACATATTACCTCACAACATAGATTCTTCAATTCACTTGAGCATGCCCCTACAAGGTGTACTTTCACATGCACTAAAACCTCCTCTTATCCTATCATGGGAGTTGATAAGTTCATTATGAATGCTATCGATGGTAGTTCTTTTACATTGTAATATGCTTTGTATGTACCAGGGATCAAGAAAAAATGTTTTTCAATTTCAACATTACTTAACATTGGCTTGGTTGTCAAATTTATTGATGTCAGATGTACAATTCATGATCTCTCAAATGGATATGTTATTATTGCTTTTGGCATTTTATGTCATGGGTTGTATAAGCACATAGACTATGCAGAATTTATGAATGATTCAACATGTGTAGTTTAAGTTCTCAAGCTATGTCAGATGCAAAGCTTTGGCATTCAGGTTTTGATCATTTGCATTTCATTAGTTTGATATGCCTATACAAATTTGAAATGGCATCCTCTTTCTATAAACTTGAGGCACCTTGTAAACATGTCTCTGAAGGCCTTAGTTTGGGAAAGATGCAACATTCATCCTTTCTAAAAGATGGTTCAAGTCGAGCTCCTTGTAAATTGCAGCTTGTTTACAGTGATGTATGTCATCCTATGCAAACACCTTATTTTGGGAACTACCTTTACTTCATGAATTTTATTAATGATTCCTCTAGGCATGCATGTGTATATCATTGAAAGCAAATTTTAGTGTTTATGTGCTTCAAACATTTTCTGTTTATGGCTAAAAATATGTGAGCATGTAAATTGAGCAACCCTCCATTTTGATCGAGGGGGAAAATACATGTCTTGAGTGTGGGATAAAACATGATTTTAATAGTTTTTCATACACCTCAACAAAATGGATTTGCTAAAAGAAAGAACATGTCTCTCATGGAGATGATGAGGTGTATCGTCAAAAGAGAAGCCTTACCACATAACTTCTAGCTTAAGGCTTTTGTGTGTGCAACATATGTATTTAACATGTGGCCCATCAAAGCACTACAATCTATCACTCCATATGAGGCTTGGCATGGTCACAAGCCATCTGTTGCTCATCTGCATGTCTTTGGTTGTCTGGCATATGCATTAGTGCTCGGATAATAAGCACTAAAATGTATATTTGTTGGGTATAATTTTGAAATCAAAGGCTATCATCTGTATCATCCATAGGCTAAATGCAATTTGGTTAGCCATGATGTTTCTTTGGTAGAAGATATAATTTATCCATTACTTTCATGTACCAAGGAGACTTCAATTATCTTGAGAGATATGTATGACACTTTGTTTCCTCTTTTTACAAGTGGAGAGTCAAGTTCTAGTCCAAATGAAGAAATTTCGCATCCTTTATAGGTTCACATGATGGTGATGTATATCATTCCATTTCTAATACAAATTTACATGATGCATTTATTGATGAGAAGGTTGTTATAGAGGAGGAAAAAAGCTATGCCTAAATGGATGGTGCAGACTTTAAGAGATAGCAAACTAGATGCACCTCTATCATATTATACTTGTTCAGGCCCTCATGGTGCTTCCTTTGCATCAAATTGCTATGCAATGTCTGCCTCTAGTCTTTGTGATGAGAACGAGCCTATTTCTTTTGATGAAGCACAAAATTCAAAAAATTGGATGGTTGCTATGCCATCAGATTATGATGCTATTATGAAGAATAGTACCTCGTCTTTATGTGATTTGCCTCCATGCAAAAACTCCACTGGTGGTCAATCGGTATACAAGCTGAAACATAAGCCTGATGGAATAATTGGTACGTTTAAGGCTAGGCTTGTTGTAAAAGGTTATGCTCAAGAGAGAGGCATTGATTTTGATGAGACGTTTTCACCCTCTTGCTGAATGAACACCGTTCGTAGCATATGTGCACTTGTAGTTCATCATTGTTGGAATGTACATTAGTTTTAAATTAAAACTACATTTTTGAATGGTGAATTACAAGTGGTTGAAGTCGCCCACATGATTCTGGAGCTTTCATGGATATCTCAGTTGATGTACTTATAGGTTAGAGTCTTTTGTCCTAATACTCTTTCCTTTATCTTCTTGTAATCCTGTCGTGAATCCTTCATGATCTCTGTTTGTTTATGGAGGTTGGAGTTGCATATGAGAGGGTATCGTCATGAAGCATCAAACAATGAATAGTATGCACGAGACAAGGAGGGCATTAGTTTATAATGTATTCAGGTAGGAAATTAAGGAAGGGAGGAATCATCCCTGATCTCTCTTAAAAAAAAACATTATAATCCTAGTGTGCATGCAAAGATCTACTGTGATGTTGTATGCGCATGCTGTGCACATGTATTCTAGTACACAAAAAAGTAGTCAAAACATTTGTTATCTTGGGCATCAAATTGCTCATCGTTTGTCTTATTGGGCTTTAAAATCGTCACCATCATCTGCTTTTTGTGTGTCAAATCGCCAACATCATTTGTTTTCTTGGGTGTCAAATCGTCAATCGTTTGTTTTATTGGGCCTAGAGAGGGGAATGCCTAAGCACTATAGGGACACGGGGCTAGTGGCGGAGGAATACTAGGGATTGAGAGGGGGAGGAAAATGCCCATATAAGGAGCTCAACAAAAATGTGATGCTCATGTTGCTTACCTCCAAAAACAGTTGGAGAGTGAGCATATGAATGAAAGAGATTCTATGGATAGTTTTTTGACAAAGATCAATGATTTGAAGGAGTAGATGATTTCTATTGATGAAGTATTGCTAGATAGATCACTTGTGTAGACTATTCTTAATCGTCTTCGTTTGTTGCAAGACACTACAAGGAATACGGGCGTATAGCAACGGTTAAGGCGACAGAATTTCGTCGCTATAAAATTGCAACTTGCATCGTAATTAGGGTCGAGCGCGGACCGTCGATTAGACGACGCAAAAAACGACGGTATTTTCGACTTGGATTCCGACGCTCCCGTACAACGTCGCTTAAACGACGCTACTTAAAGGCGTCGCTTAAGCGATGCTTTTTTGCATTGCATAAGCGACGCTGCTAACCGTCGCATAAGCGAGGCTAAAAAATGTCGCTTATACGACGACGAATAGCATCGCTTACACGAGGATCTGTTGACGGACAAAAATTAAAACGTTGGAGGCTCTGCAATCGGCATTTTCATGCATCCGATTGAAGAGCTCTCCAACGTTCGCAATTGCACTGCGCTTACGAGCTGAAGCAAGTATATGCAGAATTGTTGTTTTGCCTAAGCTCTCTGTTATTGTCTCCCTCTATCTTTGTTTCTCTCTTTCTACATCTTTCTCTCTTTGAATTCTCTCTCTCTCTCTAGATCTCTCTCTCTCTCTAGATCTCTCTCTCTCTCTCTCTCTCTCTCTCTCTCTCTCTCTCTCTCTCTCTCTCTCTCTTTTCTTTCTCTCTTTATTGCAGGTTATTCAAGAAGCTAACCAAGCAAAAAACTATGGCTAACAATTGTAAGTACAATTTCTATTATTTGTAGATCATTTGAATTGTGTTATTTTCATTACATACCATACTCACACTTATTGATATGCACTCATACACTTATACATGATGAAGATGCACACACACATGCATATACCTACATATACACATATACATGCACATACACACACATACACGTAGAGTTATACATATACACACTCATACACAAGAACATGCACATATTGATACATACATATACACTTATACATGCACATGCATATACATACATATACACACACATACACATGCACATACATACATATACACACACATACATATACACTTAGGTACACACATATGAATGAATTATATAATTAAAGTATTAAAACACATATACACATGCACACACACATGCACATACCTACATATACACATATACATGCACATACACACACATACACATAGAGTTATACATATACATGCATATACATAAACACACACATACACATGCACATGCACATACTCATACACACATATACACTTATACATGCACATGCACATACATACATATACACACATACACATGCACATACATACATATACACACACATACATATACACTTAGGTACACAATATGAATGAATTATATAATTAAAGTATTAAAACACATGCTTGATATAAACAATAATAACAATCAATAGAACAAAACTCTTCATTACTTAATACCATACACACAATTCAAAACATAACTGAAATGGAAAATATATAGATAAAAAAAAATATATATATATATATATCAATGTAAATACATATAATCCAATGTCATAATCAACTAAAATCCTAATCATCATCATCATGATCATCATCATCATCAGCAATATCATGATCATCCTGATCTTCCTCATCCTCATCGTCATGATCACCCTGTGACGATCGAGATCGTCCCTCTTGTGTTTGTCTCTCCACCGCATCCATATTTGTCTCCCCATAATACTCCTGTATTACATATAACAAACATAAATCAATAAAATAATTAAAACATTCATAATAACAAAATAATTATATAAAATTTAAAAATACTCACAAAGGCATCAGGATGATCTTGTATATACTCGCCCAAACGCCGATATCCAAAATGTGTAGCATACTCGATCTCATGTTTCATAGGATATCAGCCATAATCCTTTCGCTGCAATGAAACAAATAAAAAACATTAGTTGCTTGCATTTTAACTAAAATAAAAAATATACTCACAATAACACATATACTTACAAACGTAGCTACAAAACCATTATGGCCCATTTGGCCTAAGTGCGATGTGTGGCCCGACTCCACTCTCTTCTTTGCAGCAGCCTGTTTATTCAAGAAAAAAAATACATAAATTAAATGTAAAAGATTACTAAAATATATAAAAATTATAAATATAAACTATTAATTTGTGTACCTTCTGCTGAGGAAATGACTCCTGAAGACGTAGCTGTCTACGAAAAAACTGCCACGACTCAGGTGGTATGTTAGATCGCCTCTTTTTTTTTTTGACCATACAATATCTCCTCTTAATTTAATCTCAAACAGAAAAAAAAGTCAGAATACATACACATATATACAAACACATACACATACACATACCCACATACACATATACATGCAAACATATACACATGCATATATGTATATATATACACATATACATATATATACACATATACATACATATAACATAAACACACATATACATATCCACATATATACGTACACACACATGCATGCATATACACTCATTCATACAAAATACATGCATTTATCCCACAATAATATGTAGTTGTGTATATGTGAATATGTGTGTATGTGTAAATGTGTATATGTGAATATGTGTGTATGTGTAAATATGTATATGTGAATTTCTTATTTATGTAGATAATCAAATTAGTAATATCAAATACCATTATTTGTAGATTCTGATCAATCAGATGGAACTCCACCACCATCTCCTCATCGTGCAACGACTTTATACTGTAAGTATATGAAATATTTAATTTTAACTATATTTGATGGATACATAACTTATATTTTTTTTATGTTTCTTATGATGTGCAGATTTTGATCAATCAGAGGGTACTCCACCACCTCCTACCCATGCAACGACTTCACATGTGTCCTCCGATAGGAATTATGATGAATTTTACTATCAAGAGCATATTATATGTTGGTGTAACTCTTGGTATGGCACGTATCGAAGACCATTATTGGAATGTATTCAGCATGAGGCGGAGTATGGTACTTTTGAGCGTGCACCATCACCTAGTCAACGTGATAATGCTTGGGTATGTATTTTCTATATATATTAATGTCATTATTTTATTTAAAAACCATGTATAAAATCAAATTATTATTGATATAGAGGAATACTTGCTCGATGATGATGATTTTTCTCATAATGTTAATATACCTCGTACACGTCATGGACTTGCTATTCATCAATTACAAGCAAAGGTTTCTAGAAATCCTCTACCTCCTGGTTTAGAGAATGAAACGGCTGGAGATTATCCATTATCAGCTCGTGATCGTTCTTTAGTACAAACATATGATAGAAGATACCACAGCATCAAGGAATGATTTGAAAGATCAAAAATCCAAACCAAAATTATGGCCAGTTTTTGATAGACATCGACAAGAAATGACTTATGCATCTGCTCCTTGGGTACTTACAACAAAAGAGATACAGACTATCAACAATAGAATTCAATTGATCAAGACTCCTATAGGATATGGAGCATCGTTTCAAAACATGTTTACTATGGATGATAAGAGCTTATCCACTACAACATATCAGGCATATACCGAGGCTTCTACCGAGGAAAATGAACGGGTGCGATTTTGCCCCGACGTCGGTGTAGGCGTCCGAACCAAAGCGTCGGTATAAGCGTCGGTATAAGCATCGGTATATGCGTCGGTATAAGCGTCGGTATAAGCGACGGTATAAGCCATGGTATGCCCCTGGGCAAAATAGTCGGTATAAGCATCGGTATGTGCCTGGGGATACCGATGCTTATACCATCGCCTATACCGACGACCATATCTGCAAATTTTTTTTGGACAGAGTGTGTTGTCTCTTGCTACAGCAACATTCCCATGCTGTTGTGTAGCAAAAGACAATCCACTCTGCCCAAGAAAAACCCAACTACATGTGACATGTATGACAAGCAACAAAAAAATGATTTGATAAAGTAAAACATACTGTCAAATACAAAAGACGTGAGCAAAATGAATCATGAATCGTGTACAAAGAAATGGGACACATAGACATGATATTTATGAACAACAACTAGAACACATGTATATGTGTGTCTGCCTATGTATGTGTGTATGTGTGTCTGTATCTATGTATGCATGTGTGTGTATGTATGTGTATGTGTATGTGTATGTGTATGTGTATGTGTATGTGTATGTGTATGTGTATGTGTATGTGTATGTGTATGTGTATGTGTATGTGTATGTGTATGAGTATGTGTATGTGTATGTGTATGTGTATGTGTATGTGTATGTGTATGTCTATGTGTATGTGTATGTGTATGTGTATGTGTATGTGTGTATGCATGTGTATATGTGTGCATGTGTGTATGTATTATGTGTGTATATGTGTAAAAGTAAAAAAACCCTAATCCTAAAACCCTAACCCTAAAACATGTATATGTGTGTGTGTGGATGTATATGTGATGTGTGTGTATGTGTATGTGCATGTATGCATGTGTGTGTACACGTGTATGCATGTATATGTGTGTGTGTATGTGTGTATATATGTAAAAGCCAAAAACCCTAACCCTAACCCTAAAACATGCATATGTGTGTATGTATATGTCACGTGTGTGTATGTATGCATGTGTGTGCGTGTGACTCTCTCTCTCTCTATGTGTATGTGTGTATGTATGCATGTATGTATGTATGTGTGTCTGTATGTATGTATGCATGTGTGTGTATGTATGTGTATGTGTATGTGTATGTGTATGCGTATGTGTATGTGTATGTGTATGTGTATGTGTATGTGTATGTGTATGTGTATGTGTATGTGTATGTGTATGTGTATGTGTATGTGTATGTGTATGTGTATGTGTATGTGTATGCGTATGTGTATGTGTATGTCTATGTGTATGTGTATGTGTATGTGTATGCGTATGTGTATGTGTATGTGTATGTGTATGAGTATGTGTATGTGTATGTGTATGTGTATGTGTATGTGTATGTGTATGTGTATGGTATGTGTATGTGTATGTGTATGTGTATGTGTATGTGTAGTATGTGTATGTGTATGTGTGTATGCATGTGTATATGTGTGCATGTGTGTATGTATTATGTGTGTATATGTGTAAAAGTAAAAACCCCTAATCCTAAAACATGTAAATGTGTGTTTGTGTGGATGTATATGTGATGTGTGTGTATGTGTATGTGCATGTATGCATGTGTGTGTACACGTGTGTGCATGTATATGTGTGTGTGTATGTATGCATATGCATATGTGTATGTAATATGTATGCATCTCTGTGTATGTATCTCTATGTCTCTCTCTTTGCATATGCATATGTGTATGTAATATGTATGCATATGTGTGTATGTATCTCTATGTCTCTCTCTTTCTCTCTATCTATATCTCTCTCTTTATCTCTCTCTCTCTCTCTTTCATCTCTCTCTCTCCCTCTTTCTCTCTCTCTCTTAATCTCTCTCTCTCTATCTCTATTTATAATAAATAACAAAACAATCACTTACATCGATGTAATTTTTTTGAACGCTCTCATCAAAGCCCGATTGACATCGTCTCTTGTCAAATTCCAAAGAATCAATGCCAAAAATCTCCTGCAAAACAAAAGAAAAGAGAAATTCGAAAACCCTAATCCTAAAACCCTAACCCTAAAACATGTATATGTGTGTATATGTGTATGTATATGTGATGTGTGTGTATGTGTATGTGCATGTATGCATGTGTGTGTATAGATATGTGAGTGACTATACATATGTGAGTGTGTATTAATATGTGCATGTGTGTATGTATGTATGTGTGTGTGTACATGCATATGTGTGTATGTATGTATGCATATGCATGTGTGTATGCACATATGTGTGTGTATACATATGTGAGTGTGTATGTAATATGCATGTGTGTATGTATGTATGTATGTGTGTGTGTACATGCATATGTGTGTGTATGTATGTATGCATATGCATCTGTATGCACATATGTGTGTGTATACATATGTGAGTGTGTATTTATATGTGTGTGTGTATGTAATATGCATGTATGTATGTGTGTGTACATGCAAATATGTGCGTATGTATCTCTCTCTTTCTTTCATCTCTCTCTCTCTCTATCTCACTCTATATCAATCGAAAACAAAACAAATCACTTACATCGATGTAATTGTTTGGAGCGTTGTTGTCAAAGTCCACTTAATGTTTTCCTTCCTCGAATTCCAAAGAACTGATGCCAAAAAGCTCCTGCAAAACAAAAGAAAAGAGAAATTCATAAACCCTAGGCCTAAAACCCTAACCCTAAAACATGTATATGTGTGTATGTGTGTATGTATATGTGATGTGTGTGTATGTGTCTCTCTTTCACTCTCTCTCTACCTTTCTCTTTCATCTCTCTCTTTCTCTCTCTCTCTCTCTCTCTCTCTCTCTCCCTTTCTCTCTCTCTCTTTATGTTTCTCTAGATCTCTCTCTTTCTTTCATCTCTCTCTCTCTCTCTATGTCACTCTATATCAATCGAAAACAAAACAATCACTTACATCGATGTAATTGTTTGGAGCGTTGTCATCAAGGTCCACTTAATGTTGCCCTTCGTCGAATTCCAAAGATTGATGCTAAAAAGCTCTTGCAAAACGAAAGAGAAGAGAAATTAGAAAAGGGAAAACACAAAGAAAGAGAAAGGGTGCTACAGTATGCGTAATTCTTACCAAAATTTCAGATCTAGAGAAACAGAGATGTAGAGAGAGAGAGAGAAAGAGAGAGAAAGAGAGAGATGTGTGTACAGAGTAGGTTCGGAATGTAGTTCGCACGCGCAAACTCGACAGTAGCAAAATTTGGTTCAAAATGCAAGCAGATGTCGAATTTTTGTTCTCGGGCCCGGTTAAAAGTTGCCTTGATATAAGTGTCGGTATGAGCGCCGGTATAAGTGTCGGTATGAGTGTCGGTATAAGCGTCGGTAACTTCAGTAAAGTACCGACGCCTATACCGGTGCTCATACCGATGCCATGTATACCAACGATTAAATGACCCTCGTTATTGCATCCATGGTTTTTCAAGCATTTTCAATGGTCATACCAACGCCGAGGGGTGACCGTCGGTATGGGCAACGTCGGTATGCCCCTCATATGTTGTAGTGATCTGGGTTAAAGACCCATGACTGGCATAACTTTTTGAAACATATTTTACCTTTGGTTATCGATGGATGTACAACGAAAGGAGTATGAGATGTGATCTATCGTCTTGGATCACTTATAAGGTAATTATGATACTTTTATATTTAATATGTATGAATATTGGATATCTTTTATTTTTTAATTAACTTCTTTACAATTGTTTTTATGATTTGAATAGGTGGATTACATCCAAAGAGATCGATAAAAATTTGATCCCACAAAAAGAACGTGAATGCAAAGAGCTACTATGTTTGATGGAAAAAGAACTTCCTACTTCATTTTTTGATATTCAGGTTCATTTACTAGTCCATCTTGTAGATGAGATAGAGATTGCTGGTGTTGTCAACACTCGATGGATGTTTTGGGTCGAGCGATTTATGGGAATACTAAAAGGTTACGTGCGACAAAGAGCAAAACCAGAAGGATCCATGGCAAAGGGTTGGATGCTTGAAGAGTGCATGTATTACGTTAGTGAGTACCTTGAAAGAGTTCATGAAGAAGCTCCACGTGCATGGACCAACGAGTCTTCTTCAAAAATAACAGATGGGGTATTATCAGGTAAAGGGGTTCCATTCTTATTTACATTTCAAGAAAAAAATGATGTTTCTACTTTTGTAGCATATAATAGCGAATGCATGCAAGCATTCCTTAGCGAGTACGAGGAACTTCAAAGTCTCCGAAGTAAAAGGCGAAAAAACAAAAGATCTAGACGTAATCTCGATAATAATGAGATTACAGATATACCTTCTTTCACGGATTGGCTATATAGTCGTTTGCAACGCGCCAACGCAAATAATGAAGAAATCTCAGATGAGCAAAGAGAGTTAATGATAGGTTGTGAACAAAAGGTAATTTTATTAAAATATATATATTTTTTTTTCATATATGTATGTTAGTTTCTATTTACTAATTGAATTTATTTTGCAGGCTCGAATGTTCACTAATATGTGAGCTTTTGGACAGCATATTAGAATCAAAGCCATTGTTTCTTTACGTAGAACAGAGGATTCTAGTATTGTTGCTTGTTTCAAGCAACTATCACGTGCTAGCTCAAAAGACACGAACCTTATAGATAGCGAACTTGGTTACGTAGGAACTATTGTTGGTATCTACGAAATTTCATTTCGTACATTCAAACAGGTAGAAAAACGTTTATATATTTTTTTTAGAGTTAGTTATTTTTTTAAGCACCTAATAATGGGACGTTTTTGTTGTTATATATTTTGATAGGTCATTTTGAAGGTTGACTGGTATCGAGCGGAGTATAAAGGTAGTAATTCTACAATAAGAAAGGAATTATCTGGGTTTTGGGCAATTGATTCTTCCAAGGTAATGCGATCTACTAAAGAACCATATATTCTTCCTAGGCATATTGAACAAGCATTTTTTTTATAAAAACCCAGATGCTCATCCTTGGTGGCAAGTCATTCATGTGTAACCTAGAGGTAGGTCATTGTTTGAACAGTTTATTGTTAGAGAGATTGAAGAAAGTCCTCTTGATGATTCAGCATCAGATACTGATACATCAACATCTGGAATAGAAATTAGACTCATTATACGTGATAATGATACTAATCTTTTTGATGAAGAGGATAATTCTCTACATGCTGATTCTACTGATGAGGAAGAGGAATTACCAGAAATAGATATTAATCCACCAATAGATGATGTGATTCATGAGAACATAGATTTAACAATAGAAGAAATAAATGAAATCAATAAGGATAATGAAGATGAGACTATATTGATGTCTTACCAAAATGATGGCAATAATGAAAACATATGAGCAGATTAGATAGTAACTTGAAGCTTCTGAATGGATATCAGATAATAGGTTTTTTTTATTAACTTGAATAACGATGAATCCTACTAGAGAGATGAAATCATGTTCTTCTAAGTTAGAACATGAAGCTCGGGGGTATGCCTAATTATTTTATATATAGCTTTATCTTCGAGGAGTAAATTTTTATCATGTATGTATGCATATGTGTGTGTATTGATGTGTATTATATGTATACATATGTTAGTGTGCATATATATGTATTTCATGTATATGTATGTGTTTGCATGTGTGTGATATATGTATACATGTGTTAAATATGCATATGTGTATATATGCATATGCACTTATGTAAATATTCATGTATTCATGTACGTAATAAATGCAAGTGTTTATAATTGTGTACATGTATATATGTATATGTGTCTATGTGTAAATATGTACATGTAAATATGTATGCATGTATATATATGTTTATGTGTGCATGTAGGCATGTACATATATGTGTAAATATGTACATGTAAATATGTTAGTATGTATATATATATTTATGTGTGCATTTAGGCATGTATGTGTGATGCATAATATATCTACTCCATTTTATATTTATGTATCCTATCTACATGATGTGTATATATCTTTACATATATTATGATCCTTGTTGATTCGAGTAGCTATATATAGAGGCATAAGGTTGGGAGGAGAGACATCTCTCTAGTAGGACGTCGGAGGTGTACATATACTTCAAACATATGGATAAAAGGTTGAATTAGAGTTTTTAAATTGGGGATTTCAAAACCCTAATATCGAGATTAGTGTTCTCTGTCTCTCTCTCTCTCATATACATACATACCGTGCATTGTCGCGACGATGAGCCATAAGTGTCCGCATCTCTTTTAAACACCATTTAAGAGACCACCCTGTCCCAAACTCCGTCTCAAGTGAACTGAGCACGTACTTTTTATCCCTCTCATCATGCTCACAACAAAAATAAAAAACATAATATAAATAAAACATAAGATATATATTTCAATTTATATGTAAAACTTTTACTTACTTCCACGGTAAGTGGATAAAGCGCATGTAAGAGTCGCATAGTGCACGCATTCTCCTCTTGAACTCCAATCCATTTCCTATGTATACAATATTCCCCTCTGGCTCTATGTCGCACTCTAGTCCTAACGTGCCTATGCATGTCCTCATAGGCAACGTCTCTGCTCTGCTATCACGTGCTGGAGGTGGTATAGGTGTCCTGAAAATAGATAGATAGAAATAAATAAAAATATGTGTTATAATATCATTAAAAAAGTTTATGATAAAAAACATACCTATGAGTAGATAGCTCTCTTCCTGCGTGTGGAGCCACAGAAGAGCCCTCGTCTGGTCACGTAAGCATCTAAATCGTATAATCCAGCTCCTCATTTGACATCTGTGCGTACTCCTGCATTATGGCCCCTAGAGTATCTGACAAAACTCTTGCTCTCATAAGACTTTTTATGAGAGTGAGTTTCGCCTTTCTCTCTCTACTGGGATCCATAATACCTAACATATAAAACAAAATGGTTAGAAATCAATATATATATACGTCTATGTGTGTGTATGCATGTGTATGTGTGTGTATGCATCATTATGTGTGTAAGTGTCTATGTGTGTTTGTGTGTTTGTGTGTGTGTGTGTGTCTATGTGTATGTGTGTGTGTCTATGAGTGTGTATGTGTTTATGTGTATGTATGTATCTATGTGTGTGTATGTGTCTATGTGTGTATGTGTATGCATGTATGTATGCATATATGTGTCTATGCATGTGTATGTGTGTGTATGCATCATTATGTGTGTATGTGTGTATGTGTGTATGTGTGTATGTATATGTGTGTGTTGTCTATGTGTATGAGTGTGTGTCTATGAGTATGTATGTGTTTATGTATATGTATGTATCTATGTGTGTGTATGTGTCTATGTGTGTATGTGTATGCATGTATGTATGCATATGTGTGTGTATGCATATGTATGTGTGTGTATGCATATGTATGTGTGTGTATGCATCATTATGTGTGTCTATGTATGCATGTGTATGTGTGTATGCATCATTACGTGTGCATGTGTCTATGTGTGTATGTGTGTGTGTATATGTGTTTGTATGTGTGTATGCATGTGTATGTGTGTGTATGCATCATTATGTGTGTAAGTGTCTATGTGTGTTTGTGTGTGTGTGTATATGTGTGTGTGTGTGTCTATGTGTATGTGTGTGTGTCTATTAGTGTGTATGTGTTTATGTGTATGTATGTATCTATGTGTGTGTATGTGTCTATGTGTGTATGTGTATGCATGTATGTGTGCATATATGTGTGTATGCATGTGTATGTGTGTGTATGCATCATTATGTGTGTATGTGTCTATGTGTGTATGTGTGTATGTATATGTGTGTGTTGTCTATGTGTATGTGTGTGTGTGTATGAGTGTGTATGTGTTTATGTATATCTATGTATCTATGTGTTTGTATGTGTCTATATGTGTATGTGTATGCATGTATGTATGCATATGTGTGTGTATGCATATGTATGTGTGTGTATGCATCATTATGTGTGTCTATGTATGCATGTGTATGTGTGTATGCATCATTACGTGTGTATGTGTCTATGTGTGTATGTGTGTGTGTATATGTGTTTGTATGTGTGTATACATGTGTATGTGTGTGTATGTATCTATGTGTGTGTATGTGTCTATGTGTGTATGTGTATGCATGTATGTATGCATATGTGTGTGTATGCATGTGTATGTGTGTGTATGCATCACTATGTGTGTATGTGTCTATGTGTGTATGTGTGTAGGTATATGTGTGTGTTGTCTATGTGTATGTGTGTGTGTCTATGAGTGTGTATGTGTTTATGTATATGTATGTATCTATGTGTGTGTATGTATCTATGTGTGTATGTGTATGCATGTATGTATGCATATGTGTGTGTATGCATATGTATGTGTGTGTATGCATCATTATGTGTGTCTATGTATGCATGTGTATGTGTGTATGCATCATTACGTGTGCATGTGTCTATGTGTGTATGTGTGTGTATATGTGTGTGTGTCTATGTGTATGTGTGTGTGTTTATGAGTGTGTATGTGTTTATGTGTATGTATGTATCTATGTGTGTGTATGTGTCTATGTGTGTATGTGTATGCATGTATGTATGCATATGTGTGTGTATGCATCATTATGTGTGTCTATGTATGCATGTGTATGTGTGTATGCATCATTATGTGTATGTGTCTATGTGTGTATGTGTGTGTGTATGTGTGTGTGTCTATGTGTATGTGTGTGTGTCTATGAGTGTGTATGTATTTATGTGTATGTATGTATCTATGTGTGTGTATGTGTATGCATGTATGTATGCATATGTGTGTGTATACATATGTACGTGTGTGTATGCATCATTATGTGTGTATGTGTCTATGTGTGTATGTGTGTGTGTATACATTATGGCAGTGTATGTAAGCATGTGCATTATGTATGCATATAAGTATGTATGTATGCATATGCATATGCATTATGTATGCATATGCATATGCATTATGTATGCATATGTGTGTGTGTATGCATATGCATATGCATTATGTATGCATATGTGTGTGTGTATGCATATGCATGTAAGTATGTATGTATGCATATGTGTGTGTATGCATATGCATGTAAGTATGTATGTATGCATATGCATATGCAATATGTATGCATGTATGTGTATGTGTGTGTATGCATATATGTGTGTGTGAATGTGTCTGTATGTGTGTATGCATGTGTATGTGTGTGTATGCATCATTATGTGTGTATGTGTGTGTATGTGTGTGTGTCTATGTGTATGTGTGTGTATCTATGAGTATGTATGTGTTCATGTGTGTGTATGTGTCTATGTGTGTATGTATCTGTGTGTGTGTATGTATCTATGCATGTGCATTATGTATGCATGTAAGTATGTATGTACATTATATGCATATGCATATGCATTATGTATGCAAATGTATGCATGTATGTGTTTATGTGTGTATGTCGATCTCTCTATGTGTGTGTATGCATATATGTGTGTGTATGTGTGTGCATATGTGTCTGTATGTGTGTATGTGTGTATGCGTCTATGTGTGCATGTGTGTGTATATACTATATGTGTGTGTGTCTATGTGTATGTGTGTGTACCTATGAGTGTGTATGTGTTTATGTGTGTATGTGTCTATGTGTGTGTATGTGTCTATGTGTGTATGTGTATGCATGTATGTGTATGCATGTATGTGTATGTGTGTGTATGTCTCTCTATGTGTGTGTGTGTATGCATATATGTGTGTGTATATGTGTGTCTATGTGTGTCTATGTGTGTATGCATGTGTATGTGTGTGGATGCATCGTTATGTGTGTATGTGTCTGTGTGTGTATATGTGTGTGTATGTGTGTGCGCGTCTATGTGTGTGTATGTGTGTGCGTGTCTATGTGTATGTGTGTGTGTCTATGAGTGTGTATGTTTGGATGTGTGTGTGTATGAATGTGTGTCTATGAGTGTGTATTTTTTGGATGTGTAAGTGTATATGTGTGTCTATGTGTGTATGCATGTGTATGTGTGTGAATGCATCATTATGTGTGTGGATGTATATGTGTGTGCATGTGTATATGTGTGTGCATGTGTATGCATTATGTGTGCATGTGTGTATGTGTATGCATTATGCATTGTGTATGTGTGTATATGTGTGTGTGTTTGTGTGTATGTGTGTGTCTATGCGTATGTGTCTGTGTGTCTATGCGTGTATATGTGTGTGTACATATGTATGTGTGTGTAAGTGTGTGTGTGTGCGCATACCTGCCAATGGTCTCGCTCTCTCTCTCTCTCCCTCTCCCGCGCGCTCTTTCTCTCTCTCTCTCTCTCTCTCTCTCTCTCTCTCTCTCTCTCTCTCTCTCTCTCTCTCTCTCTCTCTCTCTCTCTCTCTCTCTCTCTCTCTCTCTCTCTCTCTCTCTCTCTCTCTCTCGGTCTCTCTGTTCTTGCTCGCATCCAAGTCCCGGCACAAATGTGCCGGGAGAAATGAAATTTTTTTTTTTACATTCTAGAGCGTCGCATATGCGACGCTCTGCAGTTTGCCAACGTCATTAAATTCATCGCTAATCAGCGACGGTGATAGCGATGCTTTTTAAGTAGCGTCGCTTATGTGATGCTATCGTCGCTTATGCGACGAGGGTCGGGCAAAAAAAAAATCCAAAATTCCTACCGTCGCTTATGCGACGACCTCGTCGCATAAGTGACGGTTCTCGTTTTTTTCCCGATTCGGGGGGGTTGCTACGCCCCCCTTTTTCCTGTAGTGAGAAGACCTCTCCTAGTAGAACAGGTCCGTTATGTGTGTTGTAGATGAAGCTTTCCTAGCTAGTTAGAATGGCAAAGGTAAATTTAACTCATCTAATGGTAAGCAAAAATCTACTAATGTTGTCTAGTTGAGGAAGGAAGAAAAAGGTGAGAAGAAAAGAGAAAAATAGAAATAGTTTTGCAAATATTGTAAGGGAAATGATCATGTCATAAAGAGTTGTGCAAAACTAGCTGCAAAATAGGCAAAGAAGAAAGAGGCTAGAATGGTTGTTGCAGAGGCCTGTACACCTAAAACGAAGCCTGCTAATCTTGTTCAAAATGATGAATGGGCATTTACTACTATATGCAGGTATGACCCATCTTCTCATGAGCAGTGTATTTTCTCTTAGACTCAGATGTTTAGTCCTTTGATAGTGGGGCAACCAAACATATTACCTCGCAGCAATATAGTTTCTTCAATTCACTTGAGCCTGCCCCTACAAGGTGTAGTTTCACATGCACTAAAAACTCCTCTCATCCTATCATGGGAGTTGATAAGTTCATTATGAATGCTATCGATGGTAGTTCTTTTACATTGTAATATGCTTTGTATGTACCAGGGATCAAGAAAAAATGTTTGCCAATTTCAACATTACTTAACATTGGCTTGGTTGTCAAATTTATTGATGTCATATGTACAATTCATGATCTCTCAAATGGATATGTTATTATTGCTTTTGGCATTTTATGTCATGGGTTGTATAAGCACATAGACTATGCAAAATTTATGAATGATTCAATATGTGTAGTTAAAGTTCTCAACCTATGTGAGATGCAAAGCTTTGGCATTCAGGTTTTGGTCATTTGCATTTCATTAGTTTGATATGCCTATACAAATTTGAAATGGCATCCTCTTTCTATAAACTTGAGGCACCTTGTAAACATGTCTCTGAAGGCCTTAGTTTGGGAAAGATGCAACATTCATCCTTTCTAAAAGATGGTTTAGTTCGAGCTCCTTGTAAATTGCAGCTTGTTTACAATGATGTATGTCATCCTATGCAAACACCTTATTTTGGGATCTACCTTTACTTCATGAATTTTATTAATGATTTCTCTAGGCATGCATGTGTATATCACTGAAAGCAAATTTTGAAGTGTTTATGTGCTTCAGACATTTTCTGGTTATGGCTAAAAATATGTGAGCATGTAAATTGAGCAACCCTCCATTTTGATCGAGGGGGAAAATACATGTCTTGAGTGTGGGATAAAACATGATTTTAATAGTTTTTCATACACCTCAAGAAAATGGATTTGCTCAGAGAAAGAACATGTCTCTCATGGAGATGGTGAGGTGTATCCTCAAAAGTGAAGCCTTACCACATAACTTTTAGCTTAAAGCTTTTGTGTGTGCAACATATGTATTTAACATGAGGACCATCAAAGCACTACAATCTATCACTCCATATGAGGCTTGGCATGGTCAAAAGCCATCTGTTGCTCATCTGCATGTCTTTGATTGTCTGGCATATGCATTAGTGCTCGGATAATAAGCACTATAATGTATATTCGTTGTGTATAGTTTTGAAATCAAAGGCTATCATCTGTATCATCCATAGGCTAAATGCAATTTGGTTAGCCATGATGTTTCTTTGGTAGAAGATATAATTTATCCATTACTTTCATGTACCAAGGAGACTCTTTTTACAAGTGGAGAGTCAAGTTCTAGTCCAAATGAAGAAATTTCGCATCCTTTATAGGTTCACATGATGATGATGTATATCATTCCATTTCTAATACAGATTTACATGATGCATTTATTGATGAGAAGGTAGTTATAGAGGAGGAAAAAAGCTATGCCTAAATGGATGGTGCAGACTTTGAGAGATAGCAAACTAGATGCACCTCTATCATATTATTCTTGTTCAAGCCCTCATGGTGCTTCCTTTGCATCAAAATGCTATACAATGTCTGCCTCTAGTTTTTGTGATGAGAACGAGCCTATTTCTTTTGATGAAGCACAAAATTTGAAAAATATTGGATGGTTGCTATGCCACCAGATTATGATGCTATTATGAAGAATAGTACCTGGTCTTTATGTGATTTGCCTCCATGGCAAAATTCCATTGGTGGTCAATCTGTATACAAGCTGAAACATAAGCCTAATGGAATAATTGGTACGTATAAGGCTAGGCTTGTTGTAAAAGGTTATGCTCAAGAGAGAGGCATTGATTTTGATGAGACGTTTTCACCCTCTTGCTGAATGACCACCGTTTGTAGCATATGTGCACTTGTAGTTCATCATTGTTGGAATGTACATTAGTTTTAAATTAAAACTACATTTTTGAATGGTGAATTACATGAAGAAGTGTATGTATTTGAGCCCCATCGTTCACTACAAGAAGGGCATGAGAAAAAAGTTTGCAGGTTAAAAAATGAGTTATATGGTTTGAAGCAAGGACCATGTGCTTGGTATGAAATGATACATTCGTACTTGATTCTACATAGTTTTGAGAATAGTTCAACTGAGACACCTTATACGTTAAGCATGCAAATGATGTATTATTGATCATTCTTATGTATGTTTATGACATGCTGCTCACTAGTTCTAATGAGGAGCATGTTTTTTAGATTAAGGATGATTTGAATGCCTCTTTTGAGATGTCAAATTTGGTCAATTTGCACCATGATCTTGGCATTGATTTTATGCAAGGTAATGGAGGAATAGTTTTGTGTCAAACAAAATATCTTGACACATTATTGCAACATTTTGGACATGAAGAGTGATTTGAATAATCTAGCAATGCATACTGATAGAGGTAGCACATGGATTCTTTTTCGGACGACCGGATTTCTCCTTTCGGGTGATTCAAAAAATAAATCAATCGTACATGATAAACCAATGACTGGAATCTCGGTGACCTTATCGAACATTCGGTCACCCAATTTCACTGCACATGATAGTAAAAGCACCGGATCTCCGATGGCTTTATTGAAATTATTATTCAAAAATATGCAAATAAATAAAAAAAAACTACAAAAGAATAAATATACGTATTGCAATCTCTATCACAAAAAAAAAAGATTATGACGTTGAGTTTTTATATTTTAATACTATTGAATACCTTAGGATATCCCCCGAGTTTGGGAGCTTGGCTATGGCTATGGTTGACCCTTGTCCCACACACACATGGAATGGTCTCTGTCGACCAATGTCTGACAAAAGGGTAATCATTGTGACAGAAGGGTAATCATGTGAGTCATAGATTGGAATAAATCATTGCCATCACCCACCTTGTTCTCCATGTGTGTTCAATTTCTATCCATTCCCTTTTCCATAACTGGAAGAATATCTCTTTTATGTTTATCATGATAAACATATGTGAAAAGGAGGAAGTTATGCTGATACAGAGAGAAAAAAACTACATTACCATGTTTTGTCTCATTCTTGTTTGTTGACACGTGTACGAAATCATAATTTTTCTGTTTAGAGCTTATGTCTGAAGAGAGAGAGAGAGAGAGAGCTTGTGTTTACTGTCTGTATATGTCTGTGTGTGTGTCGAGAGAGAGAGACTAATTGAGATTCTTAACCGCACGGAACAATGAGCTACCTTTAGTGCAGAATACATGTCGACTTTGTAGATTCGGAGAATAGGAGAGAGCACGCAACCTCGGTTTCACCACCTCCTTACATCGATGCTGAATGAATGAGAGCTCACTATATATACGTACAACACCCTCTCAGACCTCCACGCTGCGGAGTGGAGTTGGACTTGGAGAGAAGTTCTGTGGTGAAATATGTCGTGTCATCATCATCATCATGAATGTCCTGAATACGTGCAGCAGGAATGCTTCGAATGCGAGCGCGTGTATTCCTCCCGACCACCGACTTGCGAGTATGACTGCAGGGAACGTGCTTCGTATCATGAAGCAGGACGGAGTAGCTATCCTAGCGCGCATAACAGCAACTTCAAGCGGAATGAACGCTTGGGCGAGCTAGGAGCTTTGGCAAGTACTGCCTTTGCCATGGTAGGAATCCTTCTTCTCGGAGCGTTTTCTATCTTGGGTTGGCGTTGTTAGCTCTTCCTTCTTCTTTATGTGCATGAAACTCATTCAGCCTTACCTTGTTCTCTGTCTGTTAGTCAGGCTCACCTTCTTCTCTGCGCATGAAACTGATTTGTTTCTTCTGTTTCTTGATCGTAGTACGAAGGACGTAAGGCGAAGGTGGATCCGGAGCATGCTCAGAAGCATCAACTTGAGGCAGGTGCTGGGGCGCTTGGGGCAGTCGCGTCAGCTGGATATGCCTACTACGAGCACCGCCAGAAGAACGCCCACAATGGTCAGCGCTATGAGTGAAGCAAGAACTTGTGTTGTACTTATCAATAGCTATATATAACTGATACACAAGATACGACAATCCCGCAGACTGATTGTCGTCTCTCTTTCATGAATAAACTACTTATAATTATCTCCACACTTTGATTTGATGAAAAGTCTCTCTCGCGCACACACACACGTTGAAACGAGTTTTAAGGCTACGCTTGTCAGACCAACATGGAGGTGGATGCAGTATCATACTATCTTGAAGACAAGTGTTTATGTATCTTGTCCTTTCATCTATCTAGCGTTACGAGTGGTTGAAGTCGCCCACATGATTCTGGAGCTTTCATGGATATCTCAGTTGATGTACTTATAGGTCAGAGTCTTTTGTCCTAATACTCTTTCCCTTATCTTCTTGTAATCCTGTCGTGAATCCTTCATGATCTCTGTTTGTTTGTGGAGGTTGGAGTGGCATATGAAAGGGTATCATCATGAAGCATCAAACAATGAATAATATGCACGAGACAAGGAGGGCATTAGTTTATAATGTATTCAAGTAGCAAATTAAGGGAGGAATCATCCCTCTCTCTTAAAATAAACATTATAATCCTAGTGTCCGTGCAAAGATCTACTGTGATGTTGTATGCGCATGCTGTGTACATGTATTCTCGTACACAAAAAAGTAGTCAAAACATTTGTTATCTTGGGCATCAAATTGCTCATCCTTTGTTTTATTGGACTCCAAAATTGCCACCATCATCTGCTTTTTGTGTGTCAAATGGCCACCATCATTTGTTTTCTTGGGTGTCAAATCGTCAATCGTTTGTTTTATTGGGCCTAGAGAGAGGAATGCCTAAGCACTTTAGGAACACAGGGCTAGTGGCGGAGGAATACTAGGGACTGAGAGGGGGAGGAAAATGCCCATATAAGGAGCTCAACAAAAATGTGATGCTCATGTTCCTTACCTCCAAAAACAGTTGGAGAGAGAGCATATGAATGAAGGAGATTCTATGGATAGTTTTTTGACAAAGATGAATGATTTGAAGGAGTAGCTGATTTCTATTGATGAAGTATTGCTAGATAGATCACTTGTGTAGACTATTCTTAATCGTCTTCGTTTGTTGCAAGAAGACCTCTCCTAGTAGAACAGGTCCGTTATGTGTGTTGTAGATGAAGCTTTCCTAGCTAGTTAGAATGGCAAAGGTAAATTTAACTCATCTAATGGTAAGAGAAAATCTACTAATGTTGTGTAGTTGAGGAAGGAAGAAAAAGGTGAGAAGAAAAGAGAAAAGCAGAAATAGTTTTGCAAATATTGTAAGGGAAATGATCATGTCATAAAGAGTTGTGCAAAACTAGCTGCAAAATAGGCAAAGAAGAAAGAGGGTAGAATGGTTGTTGTAGAGGCCTGTACACCTAAAACGAAGCCTGTTAATCTTGTTCAAACTGATGAATGGGCATTTACTACTATATGCAGGTATGACCCATCTTCTCATTAGTAGTGTATGTTTCTAGTAGACTCAGATGTTTAGTCCTTTGATAGTGGGGCAACCAAACATATTACCTCACAGCATAGTTTCTTCAATTCACTTGAGCCTGCCCCTACAAGGTGTAGTTTCACATGCACTAAAAACTCCTCTTATCCTATCATGGGAGTTGATAAGTTCATTATGAATGTTATCGATGGTAGTTCTTTTACATTGTAATATGCTTTGTATGTACCACAGATCAAGAAAAAATGTTTATCAATTTCAACATTACTTAACATTGGCTTGGTTGTCAAATTTATTGATGTCAGATGTACAATTCATGATCCCTCAAATGGATATGTTATTATTGCTTTTGGCATTTTATGTCATGGGTTGTATAAGCACATAGACTATGCAAAATTTATGAATGATTCAACATGTGTAGTTTAAGTTCTCAAGCTATGTCAGATGCAAAGCTTTGGCATTCAGGTTTTGGTCATTTGCATTTCATTAGTTTGATATGCCTATACAAATTTGAAATGGCATCCTTTTTCTATAAACTTGAGGCACCTTGTAAACATGTCTCTGAAGGCCTTAGTTTGGGAAAGATGCAACATTCATCCTTTCTAAAAGATGGTTCAGTTCGAGCTCCTTATAAATTGCAGCTTGTTTACAGTGATGTATGTCATCCTATGCAAACACCTTATTTTGGGATCTACCTTTACTTCATGAATTTTATTAATGATTTCTCTAGGCATGCATGTGTATATCACTGAAAGCAAATTTTGAAGTGTTTATGTGCTTCAAACATTTTCTGGTTATGGCTAAAAATATGTGAGCATGTAAACCCTCCATTTTGATCGAGGGGGAAAATACATGTCTTGAATGTGGGATAAAACATGATTTTAATAGTTTTTCATACACCTCAACAAAATGGATTTGAAAGAACATGTCTCTCATGGAGATGGTGAGGTGTATCGTCAAAAGTAAAGCCTTACCACATAACTTCTAGCTTAAGGCTTTGGTGTGTGCAACATATGTATCTAACATGTGGCCCATCAAAGCACTATAATCTATCACTCCTTATGAGGCTTGGCATGGTCACAAGCCATCTGTTGCTCATCTGCATGTCTTTGGTATCTGGCATATGCATTAGTGCTCGGATAATAAGCACTCGAATGTATATTTGTTGGGTATAGTTTTGAAATCAAAGGCTATCATCTGTATCATCCATAGGCTCAATGCAATTTGGTTAGCCATGATGTTTCTTTGGTAGAAGATATAGTTTATCCATTACTTTCATGTACCAAGGAGACTTCAAATATCTTGAGAGATATGTATGACACTTTGTTTCCTCTTTTTACAAGTGGAGAGTCAAGTTCTAGTCCAAATGAAGAAATTTCGCATCCTTTATAGGTTCACATGATGATGATGTATATCATTCCATTTCTACTACAAATTTACATGATGCATTTATTGATGAGAAGGTTGTTATAGAGGAGGAAAAAAGCTATGCCTAAATGGATGGTGCAGACTTTGAGAGATAGCAAACTAGATGCACCTCTATCATTATACTTGTTCACGCCCTCATGGTGCTTCCTTTGCATCAAATTGCTATGCAATGTCTGCCTCTAGTCTTTGTGATGAGAACGAGCCTAATTCTTTTGATGAAGCACAAAATTCAAAAAATTGGATGGTTGCTATGCCATCAGATTATGATGCTATTATGAAGAATAGTACCTTGTCTTTATGTGATTTTACTCCATGCAAAAAGTCCATTGGTGGTCAATCGGTATACAAGCTAAAACATAAGCCTGATGGAATAATTGGTACATATAAGGCTAGGCTTGTTGTAAGAGGTTATGCTCAAGAGAGAGGCATTGATTTTGATGAGACGTTTTCACTGTCTTGCTGAATGACCACCGTTCGTAGCATATGTGCACTTGTAGTTCATCATTGTTGGAATGTACATTAGTTTTAAATTAAAAGTACATTTTTGAATAGTGAATTACATGAAGAAGTGTATGTATTTGAGCCCCATTGTTCTATACAGAAAGGGCATGAGAAAAATGTTTGCACGTTAAAAAAGGAGTTATATGGTTTGAAGCATGGACCATGTGCTTGGTATGAAATGATACATTCGTACTTGATTCTACATAGTTTTGAGAATATTTCAACTCAGACACCTTATACGTTAAGCAAGAAAATGATGTACTTTTGATCATTCTTATGTATGTTGATGACATGCTGCTCACTAGTTCTAATGAGAAGCATGGTTTTAGATTAAGGATGATTTGAATGCCTCTTTTGAGATGTCAAATTTGGTCCATTTGCACCATGATCTTGGCATTGATTTTATGCAAGGTAATGGAGGAATAGTTTTGTGTCAAGCAAAATATCTTGACACATTATTGCAACATTTTGGACATGAAGAGTGATTAGAATAATCTAGGAATGCATACTGATAGAGGTAGCACATGGATTCTTTTTTAGATGACCGGATTTCTCCTTTCGGGTGATTCAAAAAAGGCATCAAATGTACATGATAAACCAATGACTGGAATCTCGGTGACCTTATCGAACATTCGGTCACCCAATTTCACTACACATGATAGTAAAACCACCGGATCTCCGATGGCTTTATTGAAATTATTATTCAATTATATGCAAATAAATAAAAAAAACTACAAAAGAATAAATATACGTATTGCAATCTCTATCACAAAAAAAAAAGCAGATGACGTTGAGTTTTTATATTCTAATACTATTGAATACCTTAGGATATCCCCCGAGTTTGGGACCTTGGCTATGGTTGACCCTTGTCCCACACACATGGAATGGTCTCTGTCGACCAATGTCTGACAGAAGGGTAATCATGTGAGTCATAGATTGGAATAAATCATTGCCATCACCCACCTTGTTCTCGATGTGTGTTCAATTTCTATCCATTCCCTTTTCCATAACTGGAAGAATATCTCTTTTATGTTTATCATGATAAACATATGTGAAAAGGAGGAAGTTATGCTGATACAGAGAGAAAAAAACTACATTACCATGTTTTGTCTCATTCTTGTTTGTTGACACGTGTACGAAATCATAATTTTTCTGTTTAGAGCTTATGTCTGAAGAGAGAGAGAGAGAGAGAGAGAGAGAGAGCTTGTGTTTACTGTCTGTATATGTCTGTGTGTGTGTGTCGAGAGAGAGAAACTCATTGAGATTCTTAACCGCACTGAACAATGAGCTACCTTTAGTGGAGAATACATGTCGACTTTGTAGATTCGGAGAATAGCAGAGGGCACGCAACCTCGGTTCCACCACCTCCTTACATCGACGCTGAATGAATGAAAGCTCACTATATATACGTACAACACCCTCTCAGACCTCCACGCTGCGGAGTGGAGTTGGACTTGGAGAGAAGTTCTGTGGTGAAATATGTCGTGTCATCATCATCATCATGAATGTCCTGAATACGTGCAGCAGGAATGCCTCGAATGCGAGCGCGTGTATTCCTCCCGACCACCGACTTGCGAGTATGACTGTAGGGAACGTGCTTCGTATCATGAAGCAGGACGGAGTAGCTATCCGAGCGCGCATAACAGCAACTTCAAGCGGAATGAACGCTTGGGCGAGCTAGGAGCTTTGGCAAGTACTGCCTTTGCCATGGTAGGAATCCTTCTTCTCGGAGCGTTTTCTATCTTGGGTTGGCGTTGTTAGCTCTTCCTTCTTCTTTATGTGCATGAAACTCATTCAGCCTTACCTTGTTCTCTGTCTTACCTTGTTCTCTATCTGTTAATCAGCCTCACCTTCTTCTCTGCGCATGAAACTGATTTGTTTCTTCTGTTTCTTGATCGCAGTACGAAGGACGTAAGGCGAAGGTGGATCCAGAGCATGCTCAGAAGCATCAACTTGAGGCAGGTGCTGCGGCGCTTGGGGCAGTCGCGTCAGCTGGATATGCCTACTACGAGCACCGCCAGAAGAACGCCCACAATGGTCAACGCTATGAGTGAAGCAAGAACTTGTGCTCTACTTATCAATAGCTGTATATAACTGATACACAAGATACGACAATCCCGCAGACTGATTGTCGTCTCTCTTTCATGAATAAACTACTTATAATTATCTCCACACTTTGATTTGATGAAAAGTCTCTCTCGCTCACACACACACGTTGAAACGAGTTTTAAGGCTACGCTTGTCAGACCAACATGGAGGTGGATGCAGTATCATACTATCTTGAAGACAAGTGTTTATGTATCTCGTCCTTTCATCTATCTAGCGTTACGAGTGGTTGAAGTCGCCCACATGATTCTGGAGCTTTCATGGATATCTCAGTTGATGTACTTATAGGTCAGAGTCTTTTGTTCTAATACTCTTTCCCTTATCTTCTTGTAATCCTGTCGTGAATCCTTCATGATCTCTGTTTGTTTGTGGAGCTTGGAGTGGCATATGAAAGGGTATCATCATGAAGCATCAAACAATGAATAGTATGCACGAGACAAGGAGGGCATTAGTTTATAATGTATTCAGGAAGCAAACTAAGGAAGGGAGGAATCATCCCTCTCTCTTAAAAAAAACATTATAATCCTAGTGTCCGTGCAAAAATCTACTGTGATGTTGTATGCGCATGCTGTGTACATGTATTCTCGTACACAAGAAAGTAGTCAAAACATTTGTTATCTTGGGCATCGAATTGCTCATCCTTTGTTTTATTGGGCTCCAAAATCGCCACCATCATCTGCTTTTTGTGTGTCAAATCGCCACCATCATTTGTTTTCTTGGGTGTCAAATCGTCAATGGTTTGTTTTATTGGGCCTAGAGAGGGGAATGCCTAAGCACTGTAGGGACACAGGGCTAGTGGAGGAGGAATACTAGGGACTGAGAGGGGGAGGAAAATGCCCATATAAGGAGCTCAACAAAAATGTGATGCTCATGTTGCTTACCTCCAAAAACAGTTGGAGAGTGAGCATATCAATGAAGGAGATTCTATGGATAGTTTTTTGACAAAGATCAATGATTTGAAGGAGTAGCTGATTTCTATTGATGAAGTATTGCTAGATAGATCACTTGTGTAGACTATTCTTAATCGTCTTCGTTTGTTGCAAGAAGACCTCTCCTAGTAGAACAGGTCCGTTATGTGTGTTGTAGATGAAGCTTTCCTAGCTAGTTAGAATGGCAAAGGTAAATTTAACTCATCTAATGGTAAGCAAAAATCTACTAATGTTGTGTAGTTGAGGAAGGAAGAAAAAGGTGAGAAGAAAAGAGAAAAGCAGAAATAGTTTTGCAAATATTGTAAGGGAAATGATCATGTCATAAACAGTTGTGCAAAACTAGCTGCAAAATAGGCAAAGAAGAAAGAGGCTAGAATGGTTGTTGCAGAGGCCTGTACACCTAAAACGAAGCCTACCAATCTTGTTCAAAATGATGAATGGGCATTTACTACTATATGCAGGTATGACCCATCTTCTCATGAGCAGTGTATGTTTCTAGTAGACTCAGATGTTTAGTCCTTTGATAGTGGGGCAACCAAACATATTACCTCAAAGCATAGTTTCTTCAATTCACTTGAGCCTGCCCCTACAAGGTGTAGTTTCACATGCACTAAAAACTCCTCTTATCCTATCATGGGAGTTGAGAAGTTCATTATGAATGCTATCCATGGTAGTTCTTTTACATTGTAATATGCTTTGTATGTACCACGGATCAAGAAAAAATGTTTGTCAATTTCAACATTACTTAACATTGGCCTGGTTGTCAAATTTATTGATGTCAGATGTACAATTCATGATCTCTCAAATGGATATGTTATTATTGCTTTTGGCATTTTATGTCATGGGTTGTATAACCTACAAATTTGAAATGGCATCCTCTTTCTATAAACTTGAGGCACCTTCTAAACATGTCTTTGAAGGCCTTAGTTTGGGAAAGATGCAATATTCATCCTTTCTAAAAGATGGTTCAAGTTGAGCTCCTTGTAAATTGCAGCTTGTTTAGAGTGATGTATGTCATCCTATGCAAACACCTTATTTTGGGAACTACCTTTACTTCATGAATTTTATTAATGATTTCTCTAGGCATGCATGTGTATATCACAGAAAGCAAATTTTGAAGTGTTTATGTGCTTCAAACATTTTCTGGTTATGGCTAAAAATATGTCAGCATGTAAATTGAGCAACCCTCCATTTTGATCGAGGGGGAAAATACATGTCTTGAGTGTGGGATAAAACATGATTTTAATAGTTTTTCATACACCTCAACAAAATGGATTTGCTAAAAGAAAGAACATGTCTCTCATGGAGACGGTGAGGTGTATCCTCAAAAGTGAAGCCTTACCACATAACTTCTAGCTTAAGGCTTTTGTGTGTGCAACATATGTATTTAACATGTGGCCCATCAAAGCGCTACAATCTATCACTCCATATGAGGCTTGGCATGGTCACAAGCCATCTGTTGCTCATCTGCATGTCTTTGGTTGTCTGGCATATGCATTAGTGCTCAGATAATAAGCACTAAAATGTATATTTGTTGGGTATAGTTTTGAAATCAAAGGCTATCATCTGTATCATCCATAGGCTAAATGCAATTTGGTTAGCCATGATGTTTCTTTGGTAGAAGATATAATTTATCCATTACTTTCATGTACCAAGGAGACTTCAATTATCTTGAGAGATATGTATGACACTTTGTTTCCTCTTTTTACAAGTGGAGAGTCAAGTTCTAGTCCAAATGAAGAAATTTTGCATCCTTTATAGGTTCACATGATGGTGATGTATATCATTCCATTTCTAATACAAATTTACATGATATATTTATTGATGAGAAGGTTTTTATAGAGGAGGAAAAAAGCTATGCCTAAATGGATGATGCAGAGTTTGAGAGATAGCAAGCTAGATGCAACTCTATCATATTATACTTGTTCAGGCCCTCATGGTGCTTCCTTTGCATCAAATTGCTATGGAATGTCTACCTCTAGTCTTTGTGATGAGAATGAACCTATTTCTTTTGATGAAGCGCAAAATTCAAAAAATTGGATGGTTGCTATGCCATCAGATTATGATGCTATTATGAAGAATAGTACCTCGTCTTTATGTGATTTGCCTCCATGCAAAAAGTCCATTGGTGGTCAATTGGTATACAAGCTGAAATGTAAGCCTGATGGAATAATTGGTACGTATAAGGCTAGGCTTGTTGTAAAAGGTTATGCTCAAGAGAGAGGCATTGATTTTGATGAGACGTTTTCACCCTCTTGCTGAATGACCACCGTTCGTAGCATATGTGCACTTGTAGTTCATCATTGTTGGAATATACATTAGTTTTAAATTTAAACTACATTTTTGAATGGTGAATTACATGAAGAAGTGTATGTATTTGAACCCCATCGTTCACTATAGAAAGGGCACGAGAAAAAAGTTTGCAGGTTAAAAAAGGAGTTATATGGTTTGAAGCAAGGACCATGTGCTTGGTATGAAATGATACATTCGTACTTGATTCTACATAGTTTTGAGAATAGTTCAATTGAGACACCTTATACATTAAGCATGCAAATGATGTACTTTTGATCTTTCTTATGTATGTTGATGACATGCTGCTCACTAGTTCTAATGAGAAGCATGATTTTTAGATTAAGGATGATTTGAATGCCTCTTTTGAGATGTCAAATTTGGGCTATTTGCACCTTGATCTTGGCATTGATTTTATGCAAGGTAATGGAGGAATAGTTTTGTGTGAAACAAAATATCTTGACACATTATTGCAACATTTTGGACATGAAGAGTGATTAGAATAATCTAGCAATGCATACTGATAGAGGTAGCACATGGATTCTTTTTCGGACAACCGGATTTCTCCTTTCGGTTGATTCAAAAAATGCATCAAATGTACATGGTAAACCAATGACTGGAATCTCGGTGACCTTATCGAACATTCGGTCACCCAACTTCACTACACATGATAGTAAAACCACCGGATCTCCGATGGCTTTATTGAAATTATTATTCAATTATATGCAAATAAATAAAAAATAACTACAAAAGACTAAATATACGTATTGCAATCTCTATAACAAAAAAGAAAGAATATGACGTTGAGTTTTTATATTTTAATACTATTGAATACGTTAGGGTATCCCTCAAGTTTGGGACCTTGGCTATTGTGGACCCTTGTCTCACACACACATGGAGTGGTCTCTGTCGACCAATGTCTGACAGAAGGGTAATCATGTGAGTCGTAGATTGGAATAAATCATTGCCATCACCCACCTTGTTCTCCATGTGTTCAATTTCTATCCATTCCCTTTTCCATAACTGGAAGAATATCTCTTTTATGTTTATCATGATAAACATATGTGAAAAGGAGGAGGTTATGCTGATACAGAGAGAAAAAAACTACATTACCATGTTTTGTCTCATTCTTATTTGTTGACAAGTGTACGGAATCCTAATTTTTCTGTTTAGAGCATATGTTTACTGTCTCTGTGTGTCTGGAGAATATGTTTACTGTCTCTATGTGTGTCTGGAGAGAGAGAGAGAGAGAGAGAGAGAGAGCTTGTGTTTACTGTCTGTATATGTCTGTGTGTGTGTGTCGAGAGAGAGAGACTCATTGAGATTCTTAACCGCACTGAACAATGAGCTACCTTTACTGGAGAATACATGTCCACTTTGTAGATTCGGGGAATACGAGAGAGCAAACCTCGGTTCCACCACCTCCTTACATCGACGCTGAATGAATGAGAGCTCACTATATATACGTACAACACCCTCTCAGACCTCCACGCTGCGGAGTGGAGTTGGACTTGGAGAGAAGTTCTGTGGTGAAATATGTCGTGTCATCATCATCATCATGAATGTCCTGAATACGTGCAGCAGGAATGCTTCGAATGCGAGCGCGTGTATTCCTCCCGACCACCGACTTGCGGGTATGACTACAGGGAACGTGCTTCGTATCATGAAGCAGGACGGAGTAGCTATCCTAGCGCGCATAACAGCAACTTCCAGCGGAATGAACGCTTGGGCGAGCTAGGAGCTTTGGCAAGTACTGCCTTTGCCATGGTAGGAATCCTTCTTCTCGGAGCGTTTTCTATCTTGGGTTGGCGTTGTTAGCTCTTCCTTCTTCATTATGTGCATGAAACTCATTCAGCCTTACCTTGTTCTCTGTCTGTTAATCATCCTCACCTTCTTCTCTGATTTGTTTCTTCTGTTTCTTGATCGCAGTACGAAGGACGTAAGGCGAAGGTGGATCCGGATGCTCAGAACCATCAACTTGAGGCAGGTGCTGGTGCGCTTGGGGCAGTCGCGTCAGCTGGATATGCCTACTACGAGCACCGCGAGAAGAACGCCCACAATGGTCAACGCTATGAGTGAAGCAAGAACTTGTGCTGTACTTATCAATAGCTATATATAACTGATACACAAGATACGACAATCCCGCAGACTGATTGTCGTCTCTCTTTCATGAATAAACTACTTATAATTATCTCCACACTTTGATTTGATGAAAAGTCTCTCTCTCTCCCACACACACACGTTGAAACGAATTTTAAGGCTACGCTTGTCAGACCAACATGGAGGTGGATGCAGTATCATACATACTATCTTGAAGACAAGCGTTTATGTATCTCGTCCTTTCATCTATCTAGCATTACGAGTGGTTGAAGTCGCCCACATGATTCTGGAGCTTTCATGGATATCTCAGTTGATGTACTTATAGGTCAGAGTCTTTTGTCCTAACTTGTAATCCTGTCGTGAATCCTTCATGATCTCCGTTTGTTTGTGGAGGTGGGAGTGGCATATGAAAGCGTATCATCATGAAGCATCAAACAATGAATAGTATGCACGAGACAAGGAGGGCATTAATTTATAATGTATTCAGGTAGCAAAGAAAGGGAGGAATCATCCCTCTCTCTTAAAAAAAACATTATAATCCTAGTGTCCGTGCAAAGATCTACTGTGATGTTGTATGCGCATGCTATCTACATGTATTCTCGTACACAAAAAAGTAGTCAAAACATTTGTTATCTTGGGCATCGAATTTTGCTCATCCTTTGTTTTATTGCGCTCCAAAATCGCCACCATTATCTGTTTTTTGTAATCGCCACCATCATTTGTTTTCTTGGGTGTCAAATCGTCAATCGTTTGTTTTATTGGGCCTAGAGAGGGGAATGCCTAGGCACTTTAGGGACACAGGGCTAGTGGCGGGGGAATACTAGGGACCGAGAGGGGGAGGAAAATGCCCATATAAGGAGCTCAACAAAAATGTGATGCTCATGTTGCTTACCTCCAAAAACAGTTGGAGAGTGAGCATATGAATGAGGGTTAGCCATGCATGATGTTTCTTTGGTAGAAGATATAATTTATCCATTACTTTCATGTGCCAAGGAGACTTCAATTATCTTTAGAGATATGTATGACACTTTGTTGCCTCTTTTTACAAGTGGAGAGTCACATTCTAGTCCAAATGAAGAAATTTCTCATCCTTTATAGGTTCACATGATGATGTATATCATTCCATTTCTAACACAAATTTATATGATGCATTTATGGATGAGAAGGTTGTTATAGAGCAGGAAAAAAGCTATGCCTAAATGGATGGTGCAAACTTTGAGAGATAACAAACCAGATGCACCTCTATCATATTGTACTTGTTTAGACCCTCATGATGCTTCCTTTGCATCGAATTGCTATGCAATGTCTACCTCTAGTCTTTGTGATGAGAATGAGCCTATTTCTTTTGATGAAGCACAAAATTCAAAAAATTGGATGGTTGCTATGCCATCAGATTATGATGCCATTATGAAGAATAGTACCTCGTCTTTATGTGATTTGCCTCCATGCAAAAAGTTCGATGGTCAATCGGTATACAAGTCGAAACATAAGCCTGATGGAATAATTGGTATGTATAAGGCTAGGCTTGTTGTAAAAGGTTATGCTCAAGAGAGAGGCATTGATTTTGATGATACATTACCCTCTTGCTGAATGACCACCGTTTGTAGCATATGTGCACTTGTAGTTCATCATTGTTGGAATGTACATTAGTTTTAAATTAAAACTACATTTTTGAATGGTGAATTACATGAAGAAGTTTATGTATTTCAGCCCCATCGTTCACTATAGAAAGGGCATGAGATTAAAGTTTGCACGTGAAAAAAGGAGTTATATGGTTTGAAGCAAGGACCATGTGCTTGGTATGAAATGATATATTCGTACTTGATTCTACATAGTTTTGAGAGTCGTCCAACTTAGACACCTTATATGTTAAGCATGCAAATGATGTACTTTTTATCATTCTTATGTATGTTGATGACATGCTTGTCACTAGTCCTAATGAGAAGCATGTTTTTGAGATTAAGGATGATTTGAATGCCTCTTTTGAGATGTCAAATTTGGGCCATTTGCACCATAATTTTGGCATTGATTTTATCAAGGGAATGGAGGAATAGTTTTGTGTCAAACAAAATGTATTGACATATTATTGCAACATTTTGGACATGAAGAGTGCAAAGATATTGCCACTCCTATGCAAAGAGGTTTAGTGTTGAGTCTTCATGATCTTGGAGATGCATTCAATGTTTTTCTCTATTAGCAAGCTATTGGATGCATGAATTATTTATGCATAAGTCATTCTGATATTCAGCTTTTTTTCTCTTAGATGAGCAAACATCAAGAATTGGTAGGTGATTAAGTGTGTTCTTCATTACTTGAGTGGTATCTGACTACTTGGAGTGTTTTATCCCAAGGGGGGATCATTTTCGCTATATTTATATGATTTTTTTGACTCAGATTGGGCTAGTTGCTATGAAATGCATGTGTCTATGAGTGGTTTTTGCTTGCTTGGTAGCTCATGCATGTCTTTGGTATAGCAAGAAGAATCTTACTGTGGCCACTTCTAGTCGTGAGGTTGAGTATAGGGCAACTTTCACAATGACTGCTAAGTGTGCATACCTCAGATGAATCTTCGATGATGTGGGTGTTGCAATCTTCTACCACCATGATCTTCAATGGTAGTTAGAGCACATTGCTAATTGCAAGAAAACCTTTTTTCCATGCTCGCACAAATCACATTGAGGTGCATTATCATTATGTCAAGGAGAGGTTCTCTACATGAGAGATGAGTTTGGCATATGTGCCCACACATGATAATGTTGTAGACCTTTTAAAAAAGGCTTTGCCTAGGGAGAAGCTTGAAGTTTTCAACAAAGGTTTTGGTTTACTTCTTTTTGTGGATTGATCTCTTTCCACATAGCTAGGCATTTCCTTATACATCAGTGCGAGCTCCTTGTTCACCACATCACTCGGAGTGGGGACTTTTTGATATATTTTAGTACTGATGTGTATGAACAGACTTGGGAATGCTCCAACACTCTTCTCCCTCTTTAGGAGGGTTTATTCCCTCAGCTTATATATATGATTATAACTTAATAACTTACTTATCTTTATACATTCACTCGGTAATTTATTAAGTTTTGTGTTGTGCTCCAAACAACAATGAAATGACATACATAAGTGATATCCACAGAAGCATACATAGTGTGTATGTGCTTGGTATATGAAATAGAATGGAAGTGAGAGGATGAATTTAAAACAAAAACCCAAGCCAGCAACACTTGCAATTTTTTATCAAGTTTGTTCTTTGGACCCAAAAAGCTGTATTAAAATTTGATGGCTACTCCCAGCACAACATAAAGGCCTCCAAAAAACTTGTAAGAAGACTCACGAGCTAGAAATTCAAAAATAACATTGAATGTAGATCGCAAGGAAGATAGAATTTCAAGTAGTGAGACTAGCGCTATTATTGATCTTTGGAACAATATTTCCACCTATGTAGTCAAAAACATCCAAAAACTACAAAAGCAGCTCCTAGTTTTACCAAATTTTGCACCCAAAGAAACTTCCATAAAATTGATGTAGAGAGCCCAACGAGAGTCTTTGAAGGCTCTAAAAAATGTTAACCTTAGGTATCGTCACTCCTATAATCATCAAACAACTAAAGTGAGCCCTAGGGGCACACTACTAGTATGGGTGACCACACACGAAGAACTAGTACTTTGACTTCCTTCATTTGACATCCTTTCTCATGTGTTTCCAACAATGCCAATGGGGATTTTGGTGACTCTGATAAAAAGTTATGTCAAGGTCTTTGGCTTGGTTACCATGTTAGTCTTAAGCCTTGGAGGAAGCTATTACAAGCCACAAAGTGTGGGGATGTGATGGTGCTTGCCCCGCTCACATAGATATGAAATCCTTTTACTACAAGCCACTTCGATACCAGTGAAGTGGTATGATGGGGATTCACCATGCTAGTTTTACCTTTAAGAGAGATTCTTAAAGATGCCATTATAGTATAGAACTGAGCTCTCGCCATCAAACATGCTACTCTACACAAACTTGCATATATGAGTAGAAACTACATAGTACAATAAGACTTAATAAGGACATAGTTCCTAAATTTCACTAATATGATCAAGCGTACAATTAGTGTTTATTAATGAACATATACAAATGTATCTCATGGCCATTTAACCTTTCACATGGACTCTAATGGTAATAGGTAGGTCTACCTATATTGTACTTTATGAAGCACAAAGATGAAGTATTCAGGTGCTTTAAAAAGTATCTTGCACTTGTTGAGAACCAAACAGGGAGAAACCTAAAGAGACTAAGGTCAGATGGTGGAGGTGAGTACTTCTCAAATGAGTTTGATGCATTCTTGCAGCATAGAGGAATCAAGAGAGAAATTACAACAAGGTATACCCCTGAACAAAATGGGGTGGCAGAGAGGAGAAATAGATTAATTGTTGAAACAACTAGGTCAATGTTAAATGAGAAAAAAAATTACCTAAGTACTTGTGGGTAGAGAGTGTATCTACTGCCACTTATCTTGGAAAGAGGTTGCCATCCAAATGCCTTGATGGGATGACCCCATATGAAGCATGGCATGGTAGAAGACCTTCACTTGATCATTGCAGGATCTTTGGGTGTGTTGCTTATGTGCATATCCCTTCTCAGATATGAGGTAAGCTAGACCCTAAGGCAGAAAAGTGCATCTTCATAGGGTATGACTTGAGTCAGAAAGGATACATGTTTTACAATCCTTCAAAGAAAGGATTCATGGTCAGTAGAGATGTTGTTTTTTATGAGAATGACTCTTGGTTTGAAAGTGAATGTAGGAAAGTAAAACTACCTTATGACTTGGGAGAGGAGTTTCCAAGCCTCACTAAGGAAGAGCCTAATCAAGTTGAAGACATCAACTTAGATGATGAGGACATCATCAACTTAGAAGAGTTCAAGGCATGGAAGTCCAAAGGCAAAGTCAAGATGAAGAAATTGGAGGATATACCTGAATCATCCAACCAAGCAATCAGAAGATCACTAAGGGAGAGCAAGAAGCCAATCAAATATGGATATGACACTTCCTCTTAGACTCAAGATATAACCAGCAGGAGATGGTTGAATCACACCCTAAGATGGAGGATTAGGAAGTAATCCTCAACCATGGCTTTTGGGGCAAGTGGTTAGCCCATCATACTCCTAGCTGGTAGGTCATGAGTTCAAATCCCACAATTGGTATCAAAGCTAAGGAAGTAGACTTGGGCAAGGCGGATGGAAGGCGCGCGTCGATTTCAAAGGTAAGCTTAACAAAGATTTGAGTGTATCTCCCAATCCGTAGGTCAGATTTCGACATGTAATATACCAACGGAAAGCTCTCGGAATGAGCATTCCAATGGAGACATTAGATTGGCAATCCAAGATACCTAGCATGGATGAGAACCAGGTTCAAGAGACCGAGGTTGAGAGCAAAGGCAAGTCCGTAGGCTAGTTGCCAAGAAATGAAAAGGCAAGGTTCAAGATACCAAGGTTGAGAGCAAGGCAAGTCCGTAGGCAAGTGGCCAAGAAGCGGAAAGGCAAGGCTCAAGACACCAAGGTTGAGATCAAGGCAAGTCTGTAGGCAAAGTGGCTAAGAAGCGGAAAGGCAAGGCTCAAGAGACCAAGGTTGAGGACAAGATGGTTCAAGAGACTGTGTGAGGGTGAGGACATCAATCCAAGGGGAGAGCAAGGATTGATCATTGAGACAATGATCTCTAGAAGGGGAAGAGAGTGTTAGACTCAAGATATAACTAGCAGGAGATGGTTGAATCACACCCTAAGAGGGAGGATTAGGAAGTAATCCTCAACCATGGCTTTTGGGGCAAGTGGTTAGCCATCATACTCATTAGGGCGAAAAACGGCCAAAAAAGGGCCGTGTAAGGATTTCAATTAGTTGTGCTTAATCTGGATTAAAGTTGTCAACTCATTTTAAAAAAATCCGTGTAAGCGCATTTAAAACGTATCTTGTGCAAATTTTGAAGAGAGAGAAACTCGTGTGATAATCATGAAAAGTATGTGTGATATCTTATGTCTCAAAGTTTGTGCTCATCGGGCGTTCATGGAAAATTTGAATTTTCCTTTTATTCACGGACCTATATAATGTGTGCTTATGCCGTTTTGCACATTTTTTACTCTACTTTCGATAGCAGGCTTGTTTCTCTCTTTCATGTCATTTTAGACACTTTCGCGTCACTCTTCGTAGTAGACCATGGAGAACCTCAACCCAAACACTCTCACTCACCTTTCAACCAGCCAAAATCATTGTGATAAGTTCCATATCAACATTGAAGTTAGTCATGAGTATGCAACGACAAGAAAGGTATGCCGAAGGGCTCTTCAACATTCTAAAGTGGTTGGATTGCAGAAATAAGGCAAAAAACATATCGTCATATGGGCAGATGGATTTGTTTATCCAATTGATCCACAAACTGGAAGGTATACCCCTTTTCATAATCTTCATGATCTAATTAGACTTTTAGGAGAAACATGGGCATCCCTTCTTATGTAGAAGAAATATCGCAGGCAGTGGAAGCTACATTTCAGGATGGCGACTGACTTGCGTACCCTGCTCCTACCACTTTTTTTCGGAGCCGATATGTGGAGAGCTACACAAGCGACTGTTCTGTTTCATAACATCGGAACTGTCACGAGCTGGGACTCCATCAATCAGGTAATCACACTTCCTCTGCTTCGTCCACTCCCGTGATGATGATAGCGGCATCCGTTGAAGTAGTGCCCATCTATCTATGTATGTGCAGGAGCACTACGGCACCGTGCAGGAAGTGACCAATGTCGTCTACAAGGGTAGCACTGCAATCAAGTGTACGCAAGTCTACGTTCACAAGGCTATCGTTCACCTTTTCATTAAAAACTGTGAATCTCTACTTTCAAAATTGGGATTTCTTGGTGGTGATGTTCATCTAAGAAAAGATCCAAAGCTTCTACAAAAATGTACAAAAGAGCTTGGACTTTGGATAGCTTGGACTCAGAGGAGAGCTATCCAGAAGTACTGATTCATCCAGATTTTCAATCTAGGAAAATAATTGTCACAACAAATTGGAAATTTAGAAATGTAAGGGAGCTCCTGGAATACCTTAATGAGGCATCATCATAGTTCATATTCTCAATTGATGATGCAATAGTTAACATTGGATCAGAGAAAACATTATCTTGCATAACTTGCCTGCCACCCAGGGTGATCAAGTTCCAACCCTTTAGATTGTAACAAGTCTCCTTCTTTAAGAAGATTTTTTTTCAAACTTCCATTGATTTTTCTTTGCAAGATGGTGATTAAGAATGTGACTGATTACATCAATTCAATTATGTCTTTTTATGGACTATATTCATCTTGGCATTTTTTTGTTTATTTTCAAGATTGTGAGGAGGCTTCAATGGTGCAATGATTACACAGGAACTTGCATATGACAAAATGGATGGTATGACAAAATGGAAAAGATTGGATGACACGACCGATACAAGCGATATGGACCATTGGAAATTATCTGATTGCCCATATCGCTTGCATCGGTCGTGTCATAAAAACTTCTCTATCCTCTTCACATTTAACTTTTCTGTAGGATCGTGACTAAGAATGTGACTGATTACATCACTTCAAGTATGTCTTTTTATGGACTACATTCATATTGGCATTTTTTTGTTTAATTTCAAGATTCTAATGAGGTTTCTATTGTGCAATGATTATAAAGGAACTTGCATGAGTAAATTCTAGGTGATTCAAGAATATAAACCAAGAAATTCTTACATAATATATCTCCCCTTTTAGAACCTTTTTCCATACTTCCATTGATTTTGCTTTTGCAGGATTGTAAGTAAGAATGTGACTCATTACATCACTTCAATTATGGCTTTTTATGGACTATATTCATATTGGCAATTTTTTTTTATTTCAACATTTTGATGAGGTTTCAATGGTGCAATGATTATACAGGAACTTGCATATGACAAAATGGATGGTATGACAAAATGGATGGTATGAAAAAATGGAAAAGATTGGATGACATGACCGATACAAGCGATATGAGCCATCCAAAATTCTCTGATTACCCATATTGCTTGCATCGGTCGTGTCATAAAAACTTCTCTATCCTCTTCACATTTAACTTTTCAACATGAATAAAGCAAAAAGCACCCAAAATAGACATTTTGATGATAGAACCAATTCAATTTTTCTAGAACCATGCAATGAAGTCACTTTTACTTAGTTCTCAAGAGGATCAATTCAACATTACATTACTCAAGGCATATAAATATAGTTACAATGACCATCTTCCAGATGAAGACTAGCATAATTACATACAATTTGTACATCAATAAATCTTCCGACATATGTTGGTTACACATTAGATTACAATCTTACATTCCAAAAATATAAGGGCATATTGCATGTTCCATAATGGCATTTATTGCTCTCTCCTTGATCAAGATGACCCAAGCATATGGATAGTCTGACAAGTTCAACTCAAGGTTGTAAAACCTGCTTTCCAAGAACCTTACTGCATTTGCAATCACTCTCCAGTCACACGAGGTGTTGTATTTCTGTAATGGCACATGTATTTGAATGTATCCAAACCTTTTTTCTTCTTTCAATGAAGGAATTCCTAGAATGTTTTGATCAATATGCATTTTGAGAAGCTTAGCAGCACTGCAAGATAAACTTAAATTTAGAATGGATGGCAAGGCTTTAAAATAGAACACAACAAAACGTATGGGGAGGCTTACACTTTGGAGTTTCCATGTTGTGATTGGAGAGAATTCCTTGCTGTCTTCTTTGTCCTAGCCATAACCTACAAAAAAAAGATTATTATCATCAGATAAATAGGACTTTTACTAGAGAAAAACAAATCATGGATCACTAAGGATTAATATTAGGACATGGATCAATTACACAAAAAAAGATTACCTCCTTCATATTTGCAATGTCTTGTACCCCTTTGGGCAATAAATATGTGTATCTATGTACATTTCATGAGTAATAAGCTTTGAAAAGAAATATATTTAATAGAAATAACTTGAAACACAAGCAGAAACAAAGCATGAGACACGACCAATCCAAGCGATTAGGGTCATCAAAGAATATCGGATGGGTCTAATCGCTTGCATTGGTCCTAGTTGCTTGAATTGGTCATGTCCAAAGGAGGTCATCTTGAAGCTTAGATTGCATGTGAACTTTTGTATCTTATTATTGGTTAAGAATTTTAAGAAAATAATGCAACCATTGCGTCCGGAACGTGCCAAAACCCTAAGATTGACTGTCTATTTGCATGATATTGATACCTGGAGGTCTTGATAAGCCTTTTTGTATTGATTTCTAGACACGACCGATGCAAGCGATTAGGCCCATCCAACGTTTTCAGATGAGCCTAATCGCTTGCATTGGTCGTGTCCTACATTCATGCACAAATAGGCTCATCAAGACCTCTCAATATCATAATCATGCAAATAGACAGTCAATCTTAGGGTTTTGGCACGTTTCGGATGCAATGGTATCATTAGTTTTTTGAAATTCTAAGCCAATAGTAAGATAGGGAAATTCATGACCGATGCAAGCGAAATAAGCCAACTTGCACAAAAAAGAGTTTAAAATCTTGGAACAAATTTTAAACGCAGAAAAACTAATTAAAAAAGCTTTCACAAAGCACTCAAGAAACATGACCCATACAAGCGATTTGGGTCATCGGGAAATCCTCGAATGTGCTTAATCACTTGTATCGCTCGTGTTGTAAAATAATTGATCATGATGACCCTAAACCCTCACACAAAATGTGGTCTATGGAAAGTTTTGAAAAGCATGTAAAAATGCGAAGACAACGGCAAGTTGATGGTAGCAAGGAGTTTCACAAAAAATGAAAAAAGTGAATAGAGGAGCTTAAATAGGTCTCTGGGATGATTTGACCGTTGGTGACACGTGGCAATGTGTGATTGGTCCATGTCATCTAGCCCTTGCGAATCCCAACGTTACAATGCCATGTGGCATCATTTGAGTGGGCCACGTCATCTAGCCGTTATGATTCCCAACGTCTTTTGCCACGTGGCACTCACTTATTGGTCCATGTCATGTGATCGTTACCCAGTCCTTCTCGACTATAAATACGGGTCCCGTTCACCATTTCACATTTTCAACCTTCATAGAATTTCTCTCTTCATCACCCATGCATACTTGTGCTACATACCCGATACGACTGATACAAGCGATTACACGCGTTTGACCTACCTTTGACTAGCTTATTTCGCTTGCATCGGTCATGAACTTCCCTATCTTACTATTGGCTCGGAATCAAGAACCTAATGCTACCATTGCATCCGGAGGAACATGCCAAAACCCTAAGATTGACTGTCTATTTGTATGATTCTGATATGGAAAGGTCTTGATGAGCCTATTTGTGCATGAATCTAGGACATGACCAATGCAAGCGATTAGGCTCATCTAGAAATGTTAGAAGGGCCTAATCGCTTGCATCGGTCGTGTCTGGAAATCAATACAAAAAGGCTTATCAAGACCTTTGGGTATCGAAATCATGCAAATTCTGATATGGAAAGGTCTTGATGAGCCTATTTGTGCATGAATCTAGGACATGACCAATGCAAGCGATTAGGCTCATCTGGAAATGTTGGATGGGCCTAATCGCTTGCATCGGTCGTGTCTGGAAATCAATAGAAAAAGGCTTATCAAGACCTCTGAGTATTGAAATCATGCAAATAGACAGTCAATCTTAGGGTTTTGACACGTTCCGGACGCAATGGTAGCATTATCTTCTCCAAATTCTTAACCAATAATAAGATACAAAAGTTCACATGCAATCTAAGCTTCAAGATGACCTCCTTTGGAGACAACCAATTCAAGCGATTAGGACCATCCAAGCTTCCTTGATGGGCCTAGTCGCTTGAATTGGTTGTGTCCAATCAAGTATCATATTTATAGCTATATGAATGAATGCTCCATATAGAACAACTAAATGTGTTTATAAATATTATTTTCAACATTAATTATATGTTTCTATAAAGTTAAGGATGATAAATCAAACATGACTGATGCAAGCGATTATGCCCATCGGATATTCTCTGATGACCCTAATCGCTTGGATCGGTCGTATCTCATGCTTTGTTTCTACTTCTGTTTCCAGTTATTTCTATGACTTTAAAAGACCTTTTACTTTTTCTAACCTAGATTTTCAATTTTTTCCACAGATATCTATATTGGATGAAGACAACTACATTGGGAGGGGGAAGGGAACAAGGAAAACCATAGAGAAGAAAGGAAAGACAAAGATGGATATTCATTCAGTGATCCACTATCTTCCAAAACTCAATCCAAAAATATTTTGTGTTATTCATAAGCCGTATAGTGAAGAGGCAGATTTTTCACTATTCTCCTTGAGGACTCTTTCAAGATACATGGGTTTTACTTCAATACCCTTTAATGCGTACAGAGTTTTTCTACTTGAAAGAACAGGTGCATTAAGAATTTTTGGATATGCCCCAGGATTCAATGCTTCAAGGGCAGGCTACTTCCTTTGTTACTCAAGCTATGCAATGGCTATAGGGGTGTCATATGTTCAAAGTATTATTGTCTACAGGAGAAAAGAGTACCTCAGATATAGAGGAGATTTGCTAGAGACAAGTTCATTCAAAAGGCTCAAGAAGGATTAAATATATTTCTTTTCAAAGCTTATTACTCATGAAATGTACATAGATACATTGTAATATATTTATATGCCTTGAGTAATGTAATGTTGAATTGATCCTCTTGAGAACTAAGCAAAAGTGACTTCATTGCATGGTTCAAGCAAAATTGAATTGTTCCTATCATCAAAATGTCTATTTTGTGTGGTTTTTGCTTTATTCTTGTTGAAAAGTTAAATGTGAAGAGGATAGAGAAGTTTCTATGACACGATCGATGCAAGTGATAGGGGCAATCGGAGAATTTCGGATGGCTCATATCGCTTGTATCGGTCGTGTCATCCAGTCTTTTCCATTTTTTCATACCATCCATTTTTTCATATGCAAGTTCCTGTATAATCATTGCACCATTGAGACCTCATCAAAATGTTGAAATTAAACAAAAAAATTACCAATCAGAATATAGTCCATAAAAAGCCATAATTGAAGTGATGTAATGTGTCACATTCTTAGTTACCATCCTGCAAAAGAAAATCAATGGAAGTATGGAAAAAGGTTCTAAAAGGGGAGATATATTATGTAAGACTTTCTTGGTTTATATTCTTGAATCACCTAGAATTTACTCATGCAAGTTCCTTTATAATCATTGCACAATAGAAACCTCATCAATCTTGAAATTAAACAAAAAATGCCAATATGAATCTAGTCCATAAAAAGACATAATTGAAGTGATGTAATCAGTCACATTCTTAGTCACCATCCTGCAGAAAAGTTAAATGTGAGGAGGATAGAGAAGTTTTTATGACACGACCGACGCAAGCGATATGGGCAATCGGAGAATTTCGGATGGCCCGTATCGCTTGTATCGGTCGTGTCATCCAATCTTTTCCATTTTTTCATATGCAAGTTCCTGTATAATCATTGCACCATTGAAACCTCCTCAGAATCTTGAAATTAAACAAAAAAATGCCAATATGAATATAGTCCATAAAAAGACATAATTGAATTGATGTAATCAATCACATTCTTAGTCACCATTCTGCAAAGAAAAATCAATGGAAGTTTGAAAAAAAGCTTCTTAAAGAAGGAGACTTGTTACAATCTAAAGGGTTGCAACTTGATCACCCTGGGTGGCAGGCAAGTTATGCAAGATAATGTTTTTTCTCTAATCTAATGTTAACTATTGCATCATCAATTGAGAATTTGAATTGTGATGATGCCTCATCAAGGTATTCTAGAGCTCCCTTACATTTTTGAATTTCCAATTTGCAGTGACAATTATCTTTCTAGATTGAAAATCTGGATGAATCAGTACTTCTAGACAACTCTCCTCTGAGTCCAAGGCTATCCAAAGTCCAAGCTTTCTTTTCCACCTTTTTTTGAGTGATCAGGAGCATCCCAATCTAATGAAGAGATGCAAGGACCAGGCAAATGTATAAGATTTCCATAAGAGCTCCTCCCTAATGGCACCTGATAATATGCAAAATGGACAAATAACTCTATGCTATTGAAAACTTGAGCAGATTTTTCTGCATACATAAGCTCTGCATATTCCTTACGAAGAACTTTGAATGTTCGTGTTAAACATTCAGGAGGTTGCCACTCTAAAATATTGGAAGGAAAAATATCTGCAATACAAAAACATATATGTTGTTATACAAAACCAACTGAAATGATAGAGGATCATTGTAAAACTTCACTTACAGTACAAAGGGAATTGCATATGCTTTTCCAGAACAAGATCCTTAGCGTTGTACACATGTTTTACTCTTGCAAACCAACCGCATCTCTTCAATTTGAAACTAAGAATACGTCCCCTGCAATGGTTTCTTGTGTCGTCTCTTTTAGCATGCTTGACTTTATGGGCACCTCTATAGCTAGGAAGCATAGTTACTCATTCATTTAACTTCACAGAAAGAGGTTTCCATAAAGAATCCTCTCTTCTGTTGTAAAACTCACATGAGGTTACACGATTGGAAGGACGACAAGAAGAAGAAGCCATTAGAATCGAGAAGAAGAAGAATGCTCAAAGCGAGAAACCGACATTTACAAACTTTGCCAACATTTATAGATAAAAAGGCTTTGTACACGTGGAAACTTTTGATTTGATGTAAACCCTGTCGCCGAATGACCATGGAATTTCGTGAACTCAAAAATATTTCGTATCTTCAAAAATCATTTCCTTCTTGGAACTTTAAAGATATGCATTGTGTGATGTGCAAAAATGTCTTTTTTTGCATCAAACCAAGAAATTGTACACTGAATACAAGAAACTTCATCACTTTCGCGGCGCTTTTAGATCATATTCTCTTAAAAAAAGAATTTCTTCATATGGTTAAAGGAGACAACAATGTTATATTCTTGTACACGTGGAAAGACTCTATTTGTCAATTTCCTTAATCTCTCATTAGCAAACAGCCCCTTTTCGGTCGTTTTTCGCCCTAATGTCCTAGCTGGTAGGTCATGAGTTCAAATCCCACACTTCCTTAGTAACTAAGCACTATGTTTATCTTGCAAAAGACTTGTCATTTGTAGAGGCATCATCATATGAAGAAGCAAAGACCAAGGCAGAATGGAAGGAAGCTATGGATGAGGAAATTGAAGCACTCACAGAGAATGATACTTGTGAACTAGTACCAAAGAAGGAGTCTATGAAGGTAATTGGTTCTAGATGGATCTATAAGATCAAAAGGAATTCTGATGGATCAATAAGTAGGTACAAAGCTAGACTTGTGGCTAAGGGTTTTGAACAAACCCAAGGAGTTGATTATGAAGAAACCTTCTCACCTGTGGCCAAAATGCCAACCATCAAAGTATTGGTAAGTGTGGCTGCATCAAAGAATTAGAACATGTATCAATTGGATGTAAAAAATGCATTTGTAAATGGCTAGATTTCAGAGGAGGTGTACATGTCTCAACCTCCTGGTTATGAGGACCCAAACAAGGTAACATATGTATGTAAATTGAAAAAAGCTCTTTATGGATTGAAGCAGGCATCTAGGGCATGGAATCATAGGTTGACTACATATCTTTAGGATCAAGGATTTATCACGAGCAAAGCAGATACATCTCTGTTTATCAAAAGGAGTAATTCAGAGGTACTATACATATGTGTATATGTTGATGATATCATACTCACAAGTAATGATGCTAATGGCATGAAATAGATTAAGACTCAGATGATGCAAGAGTTCAAAATTAGTGATCTTGGATCATTAAAATATTTTCTTGGACTTGAGTTAGTCTATACTAGCTCTGGAATTTATATTACTCAGAGGAAGTATATACAGGACATGTTGAAGAAGTTTCAAATTGTAGGATGCCAAAGTTGCAAGTACTCCAATGGAGGTAAACCTAAAATTAAGTGCTCATGAAGGTGATGTGCTTGAGAACATTTGAAGTTTCCAAAGCATAGTAGGAAGCTTGAACTATGCTATATTCATGAAGAATGAAGAAGAAGACCAAGCCAAAATGTTTGGCTTGAGGGGGAGCTGTTGGTGCAAAGTTCAAGCCTACACATTTGGCTAGAAGTTCATGAATATTTTGAAGCTTAGTAGTTGAAAAGTCAGGACTTCAAAGTGAGGGAATATCTCCTAGATTGGAGCACTACTTTTACAGAGAGCCAAAAGTTGAATTCAAATTCAAATTTGAATGTAGCACTTGTAAAAGTGACTTGAAAAAGGTCATGTGCAAGTCTTCATTATTCTGAGTTCTCCATTGCCACATTGTAAGAGAGTGAGGTATACATTGTAACCTACACTTCTCTCCATCATTAGGCTATGATTGTCATGCCTATGATCTTGTACATTATTTTTCATTAATATAGTAGATCTACGTTACTCATCTATGGTATCTCTGTCATAGTCTTTCATAATAGTCAACTTGTAGTGCTCATATCTCAGTCACTCCTTTATCATTTTCAATGATCTATAGCTTATTGGAATAAGCTTCAAGTTTCCTACATGCTCACAAATTTTGAAGAGAATTCATTCAGCCAATTTGGAAAAAAGTGCATCAAAGCAGTCACTCGTCAAACTCTGGAGGTCCTAAAAAATTGGTGGTAATGATTCAATTGCTAAATTGATTGCTTTGTGTATAGTGCATCATTTTAAGTGATTCCACTTGGAACCATTAGCGTACTAATCTAATTTGATACCTCTAAAAGGAATTTTTTTAATTCATATTGTATTAGTAGCACTAAGCATAACAAGCAGCAGGTGTGTGAACAAAAATGAAATGTTTTTGTCAAATCTCCAACTTGGAAGTAGTCTAGTTTGATTCAACTATTTCTCACATCATTTCCAAAGTACATAGGCACTTGTATAGTGTCATTGGAAAGCTAAGAGGGCCTACAACTCAACTTTGAAGCTACAAGGGGCTGGTACAAAGCAGGATTTGGCAGTACCTACTCATTTCTTGGAGTGTCCATCCATCTTTCCCAATAGAACACAATCACAAACATGCAAAAACAACACACACAAAAACTCTCTCTAACTCTCTCGCTCTCTCTCTCACACAAGTGAAATGAGGGAATGAATGGGGAAGGTGGGGATATCAAAAACTAAAATTTTCGATGATGATGGAGATGGATCATAAGAGTGGAGAGTGGACATGGTGATAAAAAAAGTAAAGAAAATAGAAAGATTACCTACTTAGCAATGATTCCAACATCGATACTCTACATCTTAAAATTGTGTACTTGTCCTCGAATCACGTTCCTTGGCAACATGTCTGTCTATGATGGAAAAAGATAGACCACCTATCTTCCACCTATCCTCGAAAAGAATAGCCAACCACTAACCGCTCTCCTTGTGCAAAAAAACAAAATAATATACTACAAGCCAATCACAAGGAACTAAGCCAAGCAGCCTTCGGCCTGAGAGAGTTGGGACCAAACCACCTCAATCTAACTAGCCACACTCCTATCAAGTTGAACATAATCTAGAATACGTAGCACCATGGACCCTCTGGCATCTCTCTCTACAAAGGAGACAATCATCGGGGCATGATCAGAGAAGCAAGAGCCCACCATAATACATGTACTACTGCCACAATCAAACAATACATCACTAACATACATGCAACCAATCCTAGAGAGGCTCATCCCTCCAATCCGTTTGTTAGAATGGGAGAAATGACGGCTTCCTCTCTTTGTACTAAAACCCTTAGTTTGCCATACATCACGGATCCTCAAGGTCAAACATACTCACTCCCAAGCCTCAAGCTCAGAACCATGCACAGTAGTCTGACTAACCCCTTGCCTATCCTCAGGTGCCTTATCATGTTAAAGTCACCCACAACACACCAAGAATCAACACACAAAACAAGATCAATGATCTCAAACCAAAAATTGGTATGATCACTCTAATGACTTCGGTCATATAGTCATAAACCCATATCTCATGCTCCTACACTACAAGATCAACCAAATGGCCCTACCTGGGATAATCTCCCCTCTTTCCAAGATCGCATATATCGGACTCCCCCCCCCAAAAAAAATACACCATGTTGAGAGCCATTGGGCCTATATCCAGTAGACCAAAAGACCTTCCCATGTCTCTAAAAAAGCTATCTATAGTGCCTCATGTGGCTCAAGGAAAGATGGTGTTCTTGGAGCATCAGAACGTCAATGAACTTACCAACCAAACACTATTGGAGCTTCTATCAAAGGCATGCTTTGTAACACCAAAACTATGGCTTGCCTAATCCCTAAATGTTCCATTAAAGAACCCTCTTCGAGATGATGCAAACCAAGATGCTGCTGCAATAGAAAAGTGGGGCATCTTCAAGGTTGATTTGGATGGCGAGTAATCTGAGTCCAATCATCCTCAATAGGAAATCATCTACTTCGATAAAACCTTGCAAAGACTGTAGTGAGTAGACTTGCTTAATGATCATGCCCATTCCTCGAAAAACTCCTCATGAATACACATATAATGGGGCGATGTTCGAGTATTGATGGAGAGTGTTAATCTCCAAAAGAACAAGTTAACCTTGAATTTAGATCACTTCTATATCAAGATTAACTTTAGACTCCACCAAACTTAGAGATCATTCACCAATTTATCAGAAAATTGATTATTCTGAAAAATTCAGTTTCTTCAGAAAAGTCTGCTGCAGATTAATCACTCATTGACTAATCAATCCTGTAAAGTTTTTGATGAAACTTTGCACAACACTTCGCCTTAAGGTTGCGCAATTTTACCAAGTTAAATCTCTCAAAATGATTGAGTATACTGTGAGAAATGTGTGAAACACTTTACCTATGTCTGAAACTGGTTCCTTGCAATGGCGACTTTGACACCTGCAACTTCTTAGCTTTGGTTCTCCCAGCTCTGAACCTGTTTGATCAAGATCTTTTAGCCATAGATGGCTTACCTTCCAACTTAGATTTTAAGCTCTCATTTGTGTAAAACTTTACACTGTGGACTGAGCAATGATCATTTCATTGAAGATGAAATGTGCGCCAGATTTTTCGACTCTTAGAACAATCTTGCATATGAATGTTCCTAACCAAAATTCTCTCAGCCTGATTACAATTAACCTCTCAAATTTTAGCCATAGATAGATTAGCTATGGACTTAGACACGTGCAGAAGGATTTCTCAAAAGATTAAACACAGAAGGAGCAGACTGCTAAACATCGGGCGCAAGTTTCTCGATTTCTTCAGAAAATTTACATACAAGTGAGGATGGATAATTCACTCACTTCAAATGTGTCTAATGACACTAGTTTCTCTCTCCCTATTCTCTAATCTTCTTCTGCTCTATTTGCCCGACGTTTTCCATCATATTTATAGATGAATATATACAAGTGTATGACTAGACAAAGGTATAAGTCAGCTAATGTACATATGTGTACATGTCTTTGGATTTTCTGAACATGTCCTTCCTTCAACCATCTGACTTTGTTTTCTTCTTGACTCTTTGACTTCATTCCTCCATAATTCTTCAATTGATGATTGTCATGCACCAACAGCTCCCCCTCAATCATTAATTGAGGTTCTTCTCTATCTTCTTTACTCCAGCCATATCCTTGAATCTTTGTAGTTTTGTTCCATCTAGACTTTTTGTCATCATATCTGCAACTTGATCTTTTGTGGGAGTGTGTATGACTTCAATCTCCTTCTCAATGACCTTCTCTCTCAGAAAATGATATTGTATTTCAATATGCTTAGTTCTAGCATGAAATACAGGATTAGCTGCCAAGTATAATGAACTCATATTGTCTCCACAAATAATAGGAGTACTCTGAATCACATCAAAAACTTTCAAAAGTGTCTTTAGCCATATTACCTCTTTTGCAGCTTCCACCATACCTTTATATTCTGCTTCTGTAGATGACAAAGCAACTGTATGTTGCTTCTTGGAACACCATGAAATCAATTTGTCTCCTACATAGCACAAGTATCCATGTGTTGATCTTCTATCATCCACATTACCTGCCCAATCTGCATCACTATATATCTTCACTCTTGTATCAGAAGTAAATCCATAGTACAACCCTTCTCTGAGTGTACCCTTGATGTACCTAAGTACTCTTTGTCCTGCAATCCAATGTTCCTTTCTAGGACAATGCATGAATTGTGAAAGCACACCAACTGCATATGACAAGTCAGGCCTTGTCAATGTAGCATAAATCAAGCTACCAACCAAACTTTGATAGAGTTTCATATCTCTGAACTCTTCTCCTCCAAACCTAGAAAATTTATGGTTTACTTCCAAAGGTGTAGGTGCAACCCTGCAATCTTCCATTTTAAATTTGGTTAGCAAATTTTTAAGATACCTTTCTTGGGTCACATATACTCCATGTTGAGTATAAGAAATCTCCATTCCCAAGAAGAATGATAGGTTCCCCAAATCACTGATTTTGAACTCTTTCTCCATCTGCTTCTTGATCATTTGTATTCCCTTATCATCTGTTCCTGTAAGTATTATGTCATCAACATAAATACAAACATAAATGAACCCATCTTCACTTGCTTTGACTAGCAAGCTACTATCTGCCTTTGATGCTTGAAATCCAAGATCATTCAAGAATTTTACAAGCCTATAATTCCAAGCCCTTGGGGCTTGCTTTAACCCATACAAAGCTCTCTTGAGCTTACACACATAATTTGGACTCACTTGATCTTTGAACCCATCTGGTTGCTCCATGTAGACTTCATCTGAAATGTAACCATTCAAGAAAGCATTTTTTACATCTAATTGAGATAACTTCCAACCTTTGCAAGTAGCAATTGCTATGAGTGTTCTAATGGTTGTCATCTTTGCCACAGGACTATAGGTCTCATCATAGTCCACTCCATATGTCTGTGCATACCCTTTCACAACAAGTCTAGCTTTGTACCTAGACACACTTCCATCTGCAAATCTTTTAGTCTTGTAAACCCACTTACATCCAATGATCTTCTGACTATTAGGTTTAGGAACCAAATCCCATGTTTGATTCTCTATCAATGCATCATACTCCTCTTGCATAGCATCTTCCCAATTCTTCTTCCCTTTGGCCTCTTCATATGTAGAAGGGTCTTCATCTGCTTTTATCAAATAAGCATAATCTTTAGTAGTTAAGAATGAAGTGTCATAGCTATACCTTGTAGGTTGCCATTTGTGCCTAGATGATCTCCTAACTTCTGCACTTCTTGAGGTCTCTGGTTCATCACATTCTGGATCAAACCTTGGCCTCTCTTCAACTTCAATCTGCACTTCATTACTCTCACTTTCATCAAGTAATTGAATCTTTGCTTTACCTTTTCTTTGATCCACTACTTCTTCATCATCTGCATGTACATTATATTTACCTGCATACCAAGTACCTTGCTCATCAAATGTAACATCCTTGGATACAATAAATTGCTTTGTCGATGGACTCCACAACCTGTATCCCATTTGCTTATCATCATAACCAATGAATACATACTTTTCTGCCTTAGGCTCCAACTTATGCCTCAATTGAGATGGCACATATGCATATGCCAAGCATCCAAATATTCTGCAATGATCCAAGGTAGGTTTCTTACCCCACCAAGCTTCATATGGTGTCATACCCTGCAAAGCTTTACAAGGCAATCTATTAACCAAATATGTAGCTGTATTAACAGCCTCAGCCCACAAATAATTTGGGCAATTCTTCTCTTTCATCATGGACCTTGCAAATTCAACAAGAGTCCTATTTCTTCTTTCTGCTACCCCATTTTGTTGAGGAGAGTACCTGCAAGTAACTTCTCTCTTTATACCTGCATTCCACAAATAATCATTGAACTCATTTGAAAAATACTCTCCCCCTCCATCTGACCTTAGTCTCTTCAATTTTTGACCTGTAATCCTTTCTGCATATGCATGATAGTGTTTAAATGTATTAAACACTTCTGACTTTTCTTTAATCACATAAATTGTGATCCACCTGGTAGCATCATCAACATATATGACATAATATCTTGAACCATTTATACTAAAGTCCTTTGAAGGACCCCACACATCTGTATGCACCAATTCAAGTCTTTCTGAATACATAAACCCATGCTTGGAGTAGGATTGCTTATGAGCCTTACCTAATTGACATGCCTCACATCTGTATGTCATGTGTTGACCTGCAATGTTAGGCATTCCAAGCACTGAATCATTGTTAATCATTTCTTTGATACCTCTTTCATTAAAGTGTCCAAGTCTTTTGTGCCAAAGATCCAATTCTGACACCTTCTGCTCTCCATATGTGAACATAGCATGTCCAACATTTCCTTGTACCTTCAATGTGAAGAGCCTTCCTTCTTTCTTTCCTGCAATAACTTGTTTATACCCTTGACTAGGGTCTTCCACATAAACTCCATCATTGGTGAACCTTACCTCATATCCTTTTTCCACAATTTGACCTACACTGATCAAATTCTTTGGAATTGTGGGAACATAAAGTACCTTACTTAGAAGAGTGCTCCCATCCTTAGCTTTGACTGAACCAATTGACTTTACCTTATGCTTTGTATTATCACCTGTCTGCACTGTATGATTAATTGCATTATGATCTAGGTCAGTCATCAAAGCAATATTTCCACTCAAATGATTACTACATCCTGAATCAATATAAAACACTCTCATGTCCTCATGTGAAGTTTCACATGTATTCATAATGAGAGTCGAGTCCTCCTTTTGATCTGATGCATAGTTGTAGTAGGTGTTATTATAGGATTGACTTTGGAAGTTTCTTCCACCACCTCTTCCAAAAGAATTCCTACCACCTCTACCTCTGAAGTTTCCTCTCTGAAATCTACCACCTCTTGCTCTTTGATTAAAGTTCTGATAATTACCATTGTTTTGATTATTATGCCAACAATCATGAGATAGATGATTGGTCTTACCACATATCCAACAAGCTCTTGCATTCTCTTTGTTGTTTCTGCCTCTTCCTCTACTTCTGCCATTTCCTCTTCCTCTCATGAAGTTTGCTTGGTTTAAAGTACCTTCTTCTTCACCTGATTGTTGCTTTCCTTTGTTGGCTTTCTTCTTGTCTTTAGAATACATTGCATGACCTGCACTCTTATCAACATCTCCTTTGACATCATTCTCAAAAGTTAGCATATGACCTAACAATTGATTCAAGTCAGGAGTAAAGTGATCTAATGAAAGTTCTGTAGATAAAATGAAAGGCTTCCATTTCTCATCTCCTCTTAGCCCTGTGAGTATTTGTCTTACCAATTTGTCTTCTTCAATATCTTCATCCACTGCACCTAAAGAATCTGCAATGTCCTTCATCTTTGTCACATAATCAGAAATTGATTGTGAGGCCTTCTTCTTGAAGGTAGTAAACTCTGCCCATAGTGAAGCCTTCCTTGATTTGGTTGTATTTTGGAAATGCTCTTCCAAAGCATTCCAAATGTCACATGCACTTTCAAGTCCTCTAATGTGAGGAAGCAAATAGTCATTGACTGCCATGTAGATGATGCTTCTTGCTTGAGCATCCTTCTTCATCCAATTCTTCAAATCTGCAAGCTCCTCCCTAGTTGGAACACTAGGATCTCTGAATTCTGGCTTTTCTTCATCTCCTGTGATATATCCTATCAAATCTTTGCTCATAAGATGAGCTTCCATCCTCATAGACCATGCAGGATAGTTCTCTCTATCCAACTTTTCAATTTGGAGACTATCTCCCATCTTTACTTCACCTGTAGCTTCAAATCTTTAACCTTTACAAATAATGAATGTACCTTTACTTCGAATGTTGCTCCTTCTGATCCTTTTGATGCTCTTTGTATGTCTTCCTTCAATCTTTCTTCACACTTTAACCTTTTGCACCTTCGAAATATAAAGTTTTGTATTTCTGCAATAGTCGGAGTCTCCTTCACTTCAATTTTGACACAACCTGCTCTGATACCACTGATGGAGAGTGTTAATCTCCAAAAGAACAAGTTAACCTTGAATTTAGATCACTTCTATATCAAGATTAACTTTAGACTCCACCAAACTTAGAGATCATTCACCAATTTATCAGAAAATTGATTATTCTGAAAAATTCAGTTTCTTCAGAAAAGTCTGCTGCAGATTAATCACTCATTGACTAATCAATCCTGTAAAGTTTTTGATGAAACTTTGCACAACACTTCGCCTTAAGGTTGCGCAATTTTACCAAGTTAAATCTCTCAAAATGATTGAGTATACTGTGAGAAATGTGTGAAACACTTTACCTATGTCTGAAACTGCTTCCTTGCAATGGCGACTTTGACACCTGCAACTTCTTAGCTTTGGTTCTCCCAGCTCTGAACCCGTTTGATCAAGATCTTTTAGCCATAGATGGCTTACCTTCCAACTTAGATTTTAAGCTCTCATTTGTGTAAAACTTTACACTGTGGACTGAGCAATGATCATTTCATTGAAGATGAAATGTGCGCCAGATTTTTCGACTCTTAGAACAATCTTGCATATGAATGTTCCTAACCAAAATTCTCTCAGCCTGATTACAATTAACCTCTCAAATTTTAGCCATAGATAGATTAGCTATGGACTTAGACACGTGCAGAAGGATTTCTCAAAAGATTAAACACAGAAGGAGCAGACTGCTAAACATCGGGCGCAAGTTTCTCGATTTCTTCAGAAAATTTACATACAAGTGAGGATGGATAATTCACTCACTTCAAATGTGTCTAATGACACTAGTTTCTCTCTCCCTATTCTCTAATCTTCTTCTGCTCTATTTGCCCGATGTTTTCCATCATATTTATAGATGAATATATACAAGTGTATGACTAGACAAAGGTATAAGTCAGCTAATGTACATATGTGTACATGTCTTTGGATTTTCTGAACATGTCCTTCCTTCAACCATCTGACTTTGTTTTCTTCTTGACTCTTTGACTTCATTCCTCCATAATTCTTCAATTGATGATTGTCATGCACCAACAAGTATCCCCAATCATATAAAAAATATGATGACTCTCCTCACTACCAGGAATGAAGAAAAATTCAGCTATATATAAGGCCTAGATGAATGAGTCGATGAGATCAAGCTTTGGAAGGTGATGGAGAACTCAATGACTTGAGCACGCACAAAGCACAATGCTTCCCCAAGAGACAAGTCTAGTTGCAAAGCCCCGCATAGAGGAAATGAGAAAGCAACAATCAAGTCCAAGTTGTTCTAGATGCGAGATGCAAGGGCCGCAACATGGACCTAATAGGTGAGGCGAGAAACTCCTCTTGCCCACCAAAGAACCTCAAGAACTCGTAACCAAAGTTCTTCCCCCTCAAATGGTAATCAAAGCTCACTCATAATTGCACATATGGGAGGCCCATCACCTTGGCTACAATAGATTTTGTAGTCTTTGGGACCTCTAAGAAGCTGCCAAGAGACTCACCAATATGAGGCAACAAGAGGAGATACTCACATCGTAGGCTCGAGAAGAAGGCCATCATAGGGAACCAATGAGCCTCACAGGGAATGAAAGTGGAAGACAAGGTTGTTGAAGGATCAAAGCCATGATTCTAAGGGCATACAAAAGCACCACCAACCCTAACCATAGTGGGTGATGAGATGATCATTTGGGTGGTGGCCTTCGAAGACCCAAACTCAAGTTGATAAAAGTTATGACCCAGAGTCTATATGTGAATGATCTTGCCAACCTTGCTAAGTAATCTACTCTAAAGAAGGCCCCTGAGTTCGCCAACAACTGGGGTGTAGTTTGAGAGAACTTGGAGAAGCTCGTAGGAGGTAGAAAAGTGAGTTCCCAAGTGATGAAGTTTGGTCCAGCCGAATAGCACATCACTAGCCCTTGAGATATTGGAGAGTCAAATAGGCCTTATAGACATGTGATTAGTGCAATAAAGTCTAGTATGTACTTTGGAGCATCAAGGAGAAAGAGTTGGTACAAAATAGATATATTTGCACATTGACTAGCTCAAAAAACTTGGCATCTTTGGATGAAACAATAAACTTCAAGTGCTCATAGCAGCAAACATGATTACAATTGGAAATATTCCTTGTGGAGGAATGTCATAAATAGAGCTTAGTGTCTAGAATGCACAAGAATACAAGTAATAAGCAAGATTTTCTTATGGAATGAACTTAACACTCAACAAAGGTACCCCCTACTTTCAGGGCTAGGTAGAAATAGAACCCTAGATAGTAACATTCAGATTCCTCAAAATTTACTAAATCAAGTTGTCAAAAGATTTTTACACATAAACTGCACACTGATACCTTTCCAATGAATTATCACTCATCCAATTTGGAGCTGTATAAAGAGAGAAGAAACCTCTACAGGTTCACTATTGTTAAAGAAGATGATATAGAGAAATGGAGCAACACAATGATGACCCAAAGTATATGTATACTGCCTCAATGTAATGTAAAAGTGATTTGATGTCTTTTAGTAGACTTTTGAAGTGTTCCAAAACTTCCACAAGTGGATTTTGAATTCGAATCAAGGTGGTATAGGTTGTTGAAGAGAATCAATTCATTTTCCTACAATCTAGGAAAAGTGAAGATCTAATCTGATCTACTTTTTGGTGATTGATTGATTGTCAAGCTCAACCACCTCAAAGTTGTGGAATTTGAGCTCTTCTTTTCTCCTTTTACAAGTGTAAAGCTTAATGGCTTTACATTGGTAAATGATCCATTAAAAATCCTCATGAAAATACCATAAAAATAAATATTGATGAAGAACCTCTTCAAGGGTTATCTTTGGTACATTCCTCATGATGGTTTGATGAAGGAGAACAAATCCACCTCAATCATAGTGTAAGGGAGAGTTCGATCATACCCACGTGGAGGACGGAGCAGAGTCGACTGAGGGGCTTCATGTGAGTCCCTCTATGGGGCAGATTTTGAGGCCATCCATGTCTGATTGATAGAGCAAGAGAAGGTAGAAATGGGCTAGGGGGAGAAAAAAAAGGGAGGAGGAACACACAACCAAGATAGGGATGAGTGGGGAGACGAACAAGGAGAAGGGATGGGGGAGAGGGACATATCAGAGGTGGGGCAGAGGAGGGAGGCCTAGGACTATATGGGGAGGGGGGTAGGGAACTCTTGACTACACGAGGAGAGAGGAGAGGGCGAGAGAGGAGGGACAATGTAGGGAGATGGGTTAGAAAGGGGGGTGGGGTAGGAATGGGTGGGAGGAAAGGAGTAGAGTGGGGGGACAGGTAGGGGGAGGCAGGGGTGCAAAAGCAGAGGGGATGGGTAGGGAAAGGGGGGGTGAGGGGCACTGTGGAGTAGGGGGGCTAGAGAGGGGGATGCCTAGGCACTATAGGGACACAAGGATAGTGGTGAGGGAATAGTAGGGACAAAGAGGGGGAGAAAAGTGCCCACACAAGAAGCTCAACAAAAGTGTGATGCTCATGTTGCTTACCTCCAAAATCAATTGGAGAGTAAGCATATAAATGAAGGAGATTCTGTGGATAGATTTTTGACAAAGATCAAAGATTTGAAGGAGTAGTTGAGTTCGATTGATGAAGTACTGCTAGATACATCACTTATGTAGATTATTCTTAATGGTCTTCAAGATTCATATTAGACTTTTGCTTCTACTCTTTGATTGATGATGAAAGGAAAAATAAATGCCTAAACATTTGAGGAGTTAGCCCTTGTTTTGTTGTAGGAAGACCAATCTAGGTAGAACAGGTCCATTATGTGTGTTGTAGATGAAGCTTTCCTAGCTAGTTAGAATGGTAAAGGTAAATGCAACTCATGGTAAGAAAAAATCTACTAATGTTATGTAGTTGAGGAAGGAAGAAAAAGTTGAGAACAAAAGATTAAAAAAATAGTTTGAAGATATTGTAAGGGAAATTATCATGTCATAAAGAGTTGTGCAAAACTGGCTACAAAATAGGCAAAAAAGAAGGAGGCGAGAATGGTTATTGCAAAGGCCTCTACAACTAAAATGAAGCCTGATAATCTTGTTCAAAATGAAGAATGGGCATTTACTACTCTATATGTAGGTATGACCCATCTTCTCGTGAGTAGTATATGTCTCTAGTAGTCTCAGATGTTCAGTACTTTCATAGTGGGGCAACCAAACATATTACCTTGTAGCATAGTTTCTTCAGTTCACTTGAGGCTACCCTACAAGGTGTAATGTCACATGCACTAAAATCTCTCTTTATCCAATCATCGGAGTTGATAAGATCATTATGACTACTATTGATGGTAGTTCTTTTACATTGTAATATGCTTGCTATGTACCAAGGATCAAGAAAGAACGTTTTTCAATTTCAACATTACTTAAGATTGGCTTGGTTGTCAAATTTTTTGATAATAGATGTACAATTCATGCTCTCTCAAATGGATATATTATTATTGCTTTTGGCATTTTA
>CM035426.1:123021914-123039414 GCA_020310875.1 Ceratopteris richardii
TTGGGGGTTGATTAGTGGAAGTGAACCAAGACCTAGGTTGGATGAGAATCCAACCAATGACCAGAGAAGGGCCTTTAGGGAATGGAATGAAAGAGACAAGAGGGTTATCTTTATGCTTTCCCAACACATTAGCAATAGCATGATCGGCCATATCCAAGACCTGGATTCAAGCATGAAGGTATGGGAGACACTTGAAAGGCTTTATTCAACAAGCACCAAAGCAAGGAAGATCCAACTCAAGAATGAGCTCAACAACCTTAGGAAGAGCTCAGGGAGTAGCATAAATGACTACATACTTAAGGTCAAGGAGTTATCAGATGCATTGGGATCCATTGGAAGCCACGTAGACGATGACGATCTTGTGGCTTATACTCTCAATGGTTTGAGAGATGATGAGAAGTGGAAACCCTTTACCACTTCAGTTTATGTAAGGGATAATCTTCCCGATTTTGAGCAATTGGTTGCTTTCATGGTCACCGAAGAAATGAACATAGGTGGAAGTTCAACTAAAAGCAAAGATGCACAAGTTTTCTATGCAGGTAATCAAAGGGGCAAAGGAAGACAAGGACAAGGAAGGGGCAAAGGAAGGTTTGGAGGAAGGCAAGGCCACTCAAGAAATCAAGGACATGACCAAGGCACCTCATCACAAAGAGGGAGAGGAAGATCAAGAGGAAGAGGAGGACGACATCAACAAAACAGGAATCAAGATGGCGAAGGATGTTACATATGTGGCAAGTTTGGCCACTATGCTAGAGATTGCTACCAAGGAGGAAACCAAAGGAACTATAATCAAGGTTCTTCATACAAAGGCCAAGGTAATTATGCTTCTACAAGTTCAGAAAATGACAATCTCTTGATGATGCACATGAATGGGAATTCAAGCAAAGTAGATAACACTTGGTATATTGATAGTGGATGTAGCAACCATATGAGTTGCAATGCTTCTTGGTTTACTAATCTACATGTTCCCAAAGGTAAAGGACATGTAGAAACAGGTGATGATACAGCCCATGAGATCTCCCATGTTGGAGATGTAGCTTTGGATGACAAGGAGGAAGGAAGATGTCTCAAGGATGTCTTGCATGTACCTACCATCACAAAGAACTTGGTGTCCGTTGGGCAAATGGTTGAAAGAGGCTATCAAGTAAGGTTCAACAAAGGTGGATGCTTTGTGGAGAACCCTAAGCAAGGTTACAAGGTCATAGCAAGAGGAAAGAAGCAAGGGAGACTCTTCACTTTGGAGGTAAATTCTCATTCTACTCAACATGTCTACTTCACATATGGAAACAAGAGGATTTCGGAGTTGGACTTGTGGCACAAGAGGATAGGTCACATCAACATACAAAGAATGAAGGAAATGCAATTCAAGAGGCTGGTTGAAGGTCTTCCCAACTTCCAAGGACAAGGTATGAAGCATTTATGTGAATCTTGTCAACTAGGGAAGCAAGCGAGACTTCCATTCAAGAAGAGTGGCTACATAAGCCAACATCCATTGGAGTTGATACATACAGATGTGTGGGGGCCAACGAAAGAGCAATCCATTGGAGGTAACAAGTACTTTGTCACTTTTATAGATGATTGCACAAGGATGGTTTGGGTTTATTTCATCAAAAACAAATCAGATGTGTTTACATGTTTCAAAGCATTCAAGGCAATGGTAGAGAAGGAAACAGGTACATATATCAAGAAGCTAAGGTCCGATGGAGGGGGAGAATATTTCTCAAATGAGTTTTCTGATTTTTTAATGGATCAAGGCATCAAGAGGCAAGTAACATGCAGGTACACACCCCAACAAAATGGAGTAGCAGAGAGAAAGAATAGATACATTGCCGAGATCGCTAGAGCAATGCTTAATGAGATGAATGTACCTAACATGTTTTGGAGTGATGCAGCAAATACCGCCGTGTATCTAATGAATAGGGCTCCTACCTCAGGGATCCATGGCTTGACACCATATCAAGCCTATTATGGTAAGAAACCTGATCTTTCCCACTTGAAGATATTTGGATGTACTTGTTATGTACATGTGCCAAGTGAATTGAGGCACAAGCTACAACCAAAGGCAGAAAAGTGTGTGTTTCTAGGATATTCAAATGATCATAAAGGTTACAGGTGCTTCAACCCAAATACAAAGGACTTGAGGATATCAAGGGATGTAGCATTTGATGAGCTACTCCCTTGGTATAAGAAGTATGATTGTATGCAGGACTATGAAGGAGAAAAGCATGGACATGATGAAGAACAAATCGACCTAGAGCTAAGCGGCCCAAGGTGTTCCATCAATGAAGATAGTTCAAGCATGAACTTACCATGGAGGGGGAGATCTTCATCAAGCTATGAAGCACAATCAATCAACAAAGGCAAAGCAACATTGGTGGAGTTGGATGAAGAAGGTAATGAAGTTGAAGATGATGAAGGACATATGATGGAGAAAGAAGCCACGTCAAAGAAAGAGATCAAGTTCCCAAGGCAAAGGAGGTTTATTCCTCCAAAAGGTGAAGAAAGGAAGTCTTCTAGAGTTAAGTATCCAACTCAAAGGTTTACTTATGATTCATACATGGCAACACATTATGCATATATGAACAAAGTAGTAGAAGATCATGAGCCCGATTGCTATGAAGATGCAAGCAGGTACACCGAATGGAAAGAGGCAATGCAAGAAGAGATCGACGCACTTGAGGAAAATCAAACATGGACTCTAGTGCCCAAGAAGGAGAACATGAAGGTAATAGGTAATAAGTGGGTGTATAAAGTAAAGAGGAATTCAGATGGATCTATTTCTAGGTTCAAAGCAAGATTGGTGGCCAAGGGTTTTGCACAAACCTATGGAGTGGACTTTGAAGAGACATTCAGCCCCGTGGCAAAGATGAGCACCATTAGGACACTCATTGCAATGGCTGCTAGCAAAGGATGGAAGCTCTTCCAATTGGATATCAAGAATGCCTTTCTCAATGGAGACTTGGAAGAAGAGGTATACATGGAGCAACCACTAGGTTTTGTTCATAAAGAGTTTCCACATCATGTTTGTAGGTTGAAGAAGGCACTTTATGGCCTAAAGCAAGCTCCAAGGGCTTGGAACCAAAGATTGGTGGACTATTTGATCAAATGTGGTTACAATCAATGCAAGGCGGATCCATCTCTCTTCATCAAACAAAGAGGAGAACTTGTGGTCTACATGTGTGTGTATGTAGATGATCTTATCATTACAGGTAATGATACAAAGGGCATTGAGGAGATCAAGGCAAAGCTTGGAAAGGAGTTTAGGATCTCTGATCTTGGAGATCTTAGGTATTTTCTTGGCATTGAAGTTGTATACAAAGAAGAAGGTATTATGCTCATACAAAGGAAGTATATTCTAGACCTACTTGAGAGGTTTGGGATGCTACATTGCAAGCCTATTTCAAATCCCATGGAAGTTAATGTAAAGCTAAGCTCCATTGATGGAGAGCCATTAGAGAATGTAACTCTGTATCGATCTATTGTAGGCTCTTTCAATTATGCCACAATAACCAGGCCTGACATAGCATATGGAGTTGGAGTGTTATCACAATTTATGCATAGTCCAAGGACTACACACTTGCAAGCTGCAAGAAGAATGTTGCGATATCTCAAAGCCACTATAAATGAAGGATTGTTCTACTCATTTGATGATGATATGCAGGTCAAAGCTTATTCCGATGCCGATTGGGCCGGTTCGAAGGAAGATAGAAGGAGTACAAGTGGTTACCTAGTCATGCTAGGTAGCAAGTGATTTCAAAGAAGCAACCCACGGTGGCATTATCTTCCACCGAGGCTGAGTATAGAGCTTTGGCTCAAGTCACATGTGAGCTAATGTGGATTAAGAAGTTATTTATGGAGCTTAATTTGCAGGTTGACACATATCCAATTTTTTGTGACAACATGAGTAGCATTCACCTAGCATCGAACCCTGTCTATCATGCTAGAACCAAGCATATTGAAGTGCACTATCACTTCATAAGGGAAAAGGTGATATCCAAGGAAGTTTCAGTACATCATATTGGTACTAAGGACCAAGTTGCGGACATGTTTACAAAGGCTTTGGATGGGATGAAGATTTCAAAATTCAAGCAATGCATCAACATGAAGGAGCTTGGATGAGGATGAAGAATTGAAGCTTGAGGGGGAGTGTTAAAAGTCAAGCTTCAAGCTAAAAATTCGTGGGGAATCTTTTATGGACATGTGGAGCAATCAAAGGAAGCCAAAAGCCACGAGATTCCATCAAGAAAAGTCACTCAACCACTCCCCAAGTCATCTCAACTAATTCCTCCAAGTTAGGAGGCTGATTTGGAAAGGTAGTTCCTAGATTTTAGGGGCACACCTCTCACTATAAAAGGAGCATGTATCCCGACTTCTTTTGGGCCATCTTCTTGGAGTTTTAGCTCATGTAAAGTGAGCACTAAGTGCTGGAGTTGTGATAAGCAAGCCCCTTGCTTAAGCAACCCCCTTGCTTGCTTGTTTGTTTTCTTTTAGTAGGCATATCTATGTGTGTGCGCAGGCAGTGTTGCAACTCTCTACCCCTGAGTTGTTAGCATTGGTTCTCCCTCATATGGTATCCATTTGATGTAATTCTTGTCTCATTGGATAGCTATAAGAGTCTATTTTATGCTTACCAATTCTCTGGAGCATTCTCTGAGTAAGCTGGGAGCAACATTCATTTTAGTGAAGTTGTGTGATTGATATCTCTCTCTTTGTGTAGGCTCTGTTGGAAATATTTTGCTCTCTGTTGTAAGGGCTGGTTCTCCTTCTCTATGTATCCATTTGCTATGATTTTTGTGTCATTGGGTAGCTATTAGAGTGCTCTAAAGTTGACTCAAGTTTGAGATTCATTCTCTGTATAATCTTTGAGAAAAGTTTGCTGGAGTGAAGTGAGGTCTCTGCTTGACTAGTAGTTGTGAGCATTCAACTAGCTCATGTTGTAGACATTGTTTCTCTTTGTGTAAGCATCCATTTCAAGTGAAATTTGTTTTGTTGGAAAGCCCTTGGTGTCTACTACAGGTCTACAAAAGCTCACTGGAGTTCTCTGCATAAGCTCTGAGTAAGAGCATTTTTGGTGTGCAAAGGTCAAAGAAGGATACCTGTGGAGGTCATTCGCGCTTCATCGTTGCTTAGGGGTTGAGATACTTCCCCCATCAACACATACAAATACACATACACATACACATACACATACACATACACATACACATACACATACACATATACATAGACATATACATATACATATACATATACATACACATATACATACACATATACATAGACATATACATACACATATACATAGACATATACATATACATAGACACACATATATATATATATATATATATATATATATATAGACATAGACATAGACATAGACATAGACATAGATATAGACATAGACATAGACATAGACATAGACATATACATATACATATACATATACATATACATATACATATCCATATACATATGCATATACATATACATATACATATACATATACATATACATATACATATACATATACATATACATATACATATACATATACATATACATATATATATATATACATATACATATACATATACATATACATATACATATGCATATGCATATACTGATGGGGGAAGTATCTCAACCCCTAAGCAACGATGAAGCGCGAATGACCTCCACAAGTATCCTTCTTTGACCTCTAGACACCAAAAATGCTCTTACTCAGAGCTTATGCAGAGAACTCCAGTGAGCTTTTGTAGACCTGTAGTAGACACCAAGGGCTTTCCAACAAAACAAATTTCACTTGAAATGGATGCTTACACAAAGAGAAACAATGTCTACAACATGAGCTAGTTGAATGCTCACAACTGCTAGTCAAGCAGAGACCTCACTTCACTCCAGCAAACTTTTCTCCGAGATTATACAGAGAATGAATCTCAAACTTGAGTAAACTTTAGAGCACTCTAATAGCTACCCAATGACACCAAAATCATAGCAAATGGATACATAGAGAAGGAGAACCAGCCCTTACAACAGAGAGCAAAATATTTCCAACAGAGCCTACACAAAGAGAGAGATATCAATCACACAACTTCACTAAAATGAATGTTGCTCCCAGCTTACTCAGAGAATGCTCTAGAGAATTTGTAAGCATAAAATAGACTCCTATAGCTATCCAATGAGACAAGAATTACATCAAATGGATACCATATGAGGGAGAACCAATGCTAACAACTCAGGGGTAGAGAGTTGCAACACTGCCTGCGCACACACATAGATATGCCTACTAAAAGAAAACAAACAAGCAAGCAAGGGGGTTGCTTAAGCAAGGGGCTTGCTTATCACAACTCCAGCACTTAGTGCTCACTTTACATGAGCTAAAACTCCAAGAAGATGGCCCAAAAGAAGTCGGGATACATGCTCCTTTTATAGTGAGAGGTGTGCCCCTAAAATCTAGGAACTACCTTTCCAAATCAGCCTCCTAACTTGGAGGAATTAGTTGAGATGACTTGGGGAGTGGTTGAGTGACTTTTCTTGATGGAATCTCGTGGCTTTTGGCTTCCTTTGATTGCTCCACATGTCCATAAAAGATTCCCCACGAATTTTTAGCTTGAAGCTTGACTTTTAACACTCCCCCTCAAGCTTCAATTTTTCATCCTCATCCAAGCTCCTTCATGTTGATGTATTGCTTGAATTTTGAAATCTTCATCCCATCCAAAGCCTTTGTAAACATGTCCGCAACTTGGTCCTTAGTACCAATATGATGTACTGAAACTTCCTTGGATATCACCTTTTCCCTTATGAAGTGATAGTGCACTTCAATATGCTTGGTTCTAGCATGATAGACAGGGTTCGATGCTAGATGAATGCTACTCATGTTGTCACAAAAAATTGGATATGTGTCAACCTGCAAATTAAGCTCCATAAATAACTTCTTAATCCACATTAGCTCACATGTGACTTGAGCCAAAGCTCTATACTCAGCCTCGGTGGAAGATAATGCCACCGTGGGTTGCTTCTTTGAAATCCATGAGATGATCTTGCTACCTAGCATGACTAGGTAACCACTTGTACTCCTTCTATCTTCCTTCGAACCGGCCCAATCGGCATCGGAATAAGCTTTGACCTGCATATCATCATCAAATGAGTAGAACAATCCTTCATTTATAGTGGCTTTGAGATATCGCAACATTCTTCTTGCAGCTTGCAAGTGTGTAGTCCTTGGACTATGCATAAATTGTGATAACACTCCAACTCCATATGCTATGTCCGGCCTGGTTATTGTGGCATAATTGAAAGAGCCTACAATAGATCGATACAAAGTTACATCCTCTAATGGCTCTCCATCAATGGAGCTTAGCTTTACATTAACTTCCATGGGATTTGAAATAGGCTTGCAATGTAGCATCCCAAACCTCTCAAGTAGGTCTAGAATATACTTCCTTTGTATGAGCATAATACCTTCTTCTTTGTATACAACTTCAATGCCAAGAAAATACCTAAGATCTCCAAGATCAGAGATCCTAAACTCCTTTCCAAGCTTTGCCTTGATCTCCTCAATGCCCTTTGTATCATTACCTGTAATGATAAGATCATCTACATACACACACATGTAGACCACAAGTTCTCCTCTTTGTTTGATGAAGAGAGATGGATCCGCCTTGCATTGATTGTAACCACATTTGATCAAATAGTCCACCAATCTTTGGTTCCAAGCCCTTGGAGCTTGCTTTAGGCCATAAAGTGCCTTCTTCAACCTACAAACATGATGTGGAAACTCTTTATGAACAAAACCTAGTGGTTGCTCCATGTATACCTCTTCTTCCAAGTCTCCATTGAGAAAGGCATTCTTGATATCCAATTGGAAGAGCTTCCATCCTTTGCTAGCAGCCATTGCAATGAGTGTCCTAATGGTGCTCATCTTTGCCACGGGGCTGAATGTCTCTTCAAAGTCCACTCCATAGGTTTGTGCAAAACCCTTGGCCACCAATCTTGCTTTGAACCTAGAAATAGATCCATCTGAATTCCTCTTTACTTTATACACCCACTTATTACCTATTACCTTCATGTTCTCCTTCTTGGGCACTAGAGTCCATGTTTGATTTTCCTCAAGTGCGTCGATCTCTTCTTGCATTGCCTCTTTCCATTCGGTGTACCTGCTTGCATCTTCATAGCAATCGGGCTCATGATCTTCTACTACTTTGTTCATATATGCATAATGTGTTGCCATGTATGAATCATAAGTAAACCTTTGAGTTGGATACTTAACTCTAGAAGACTTCCTTTCTTCACCTTTTGGAGGAATAAACCTCCTTTGCCTTGGGAACTTGATCTCTTTCTTTGACGTGGCTTCTTTCTCCATCATGTGTCCTTCATCATCTTCAACTTCATTACCTTCTTCATCCAACTCCACCAATGTTGCTTTGCCTTTGTTGATTGATTGTGCTTCATAGCTTGATGAAGATCTCCCCCTCCATGGTGAGTTCATGCTTGAACTATCTTCATTGATGGAACACCTTGGGCCGCTTAGCTCTAGGTCGATTTGTTCTTCATCATGTCCATGCTTTTCTTCTTCATAGTCCTGCATACAATCATACTTCTTATACCAAGGGAGTAGCTCATCAAATGCTACATCCCTTGATATCCTCAAGTCCTTTGTATTTGGGTTGAAGCACCTGTAACCTTTATGATCATTTGAATATCCTAGAAACACACACTTTTCTGCCTTTGGTTGTAGCTTGTGCCTCAATTCACTTGGCACATGTACATAACAAGTACATCCAAATATCTTCAAGTGGGAAAGATCAGGTTTCTTACCATAATAGGCTTGATATGGTGTCAAGCCATGGATCCCTGAGGTAGGAGCCCTATTCATTAGATACACGGCGGTATTTGCTGCATCACTCCAAAACATGTTAGGTACATTCATCTCATTAAGCATTGCTCTAGCGATCTCGGCAATGTATCTATTCTTTCTCTCTGCTACTCCATTTTGTTGGGGTGTGTACCTGCATGTTACTTGCCTCTTGATGCCTTGATCCATTAAAAAATCAGAAAACTCATTTGAGAAATATTCTCCCCCTCCATCGGACCTTAGCTTCTTGATATATGTACCTGTTTCCTTCTCTACCATTGCCTTGAATGCTTTGAAACATGTAAACACATCTGATTTGTTTTTGATGAAATAAACCCAAACCATCCTTGTGCAATCATCTATAAAAGTGACAAAGTACTTGTTACCTCCAATGGATTGCTCTTTCGTTGGCCCCCACACATCTGTATGTATCAACTCCAATGGATGTTGGCTTATGTAGCCACTCTTCTTGAATGGAAGTCTCGCTTGCTTCCCTAGTTGACAAGATTCACATAAATGCTTCATACCTTGTCCTTGGAAGTTGGGAAGACCTTCAACCAGCCTCTTGAATTGCATTTCCTTCATTCTTTGTATGTTGATGTGACCTATCCTCTTGTGCCACAAGTCCAACTCCGAAATCCTCTTGTTTCCATATGTGAAGTAGACATGTTGAGTAGAATGAGAATTTACCTCCAAAGTGAAGAGTCTCCCTTGCTTCTTTCCTCTTGCTATGACCTTGTAACCTTGCTTAGGGTTCTCCACAAAGCATCCACCTTTGTTGAACCTTACTTGATAGCCTCTTTCAACCATTTGCCCAACGGACACCAAGTTCTTTGTGATGGTAGGTACATGCAAGACATCCTTGAGACATCTTCCTTCCTCCTTGTCATCCAAAGCTACATCTCCAACATGGGAGATCTCATGGGCTGTATCATCACCTGTTTCTACATGTCCTTTACCTTTGGGAACATGTAGATTAGTAAACCAAGAAGCATTGCAACTCATATGGTTGCTACATCCACTATCAATATACCAAGTGTTATCTACTTTGCTTGAATTCCCATTCATGTGCATCATCAAGAGATTGTCATTTTCTGAACTTGTAGAAGCATAATTACCTTGGCCTTTGTATGAAGGACCTTGATTATAGTTCCTTTGGTTTCCTCCTTGGTAGCAATCTCTAGCATAGTGGCCAAACTTGCCACATATGTAACATCCTTCGCCATCTTGATTCCTGTTTTGTTGATGTCGTCCTCCTCTTCCTCTTGATCTTCCTCTCCCTCTTTGTGATGAGGTGCCTTGGTCATGTCCTTGATTACTTGAGTGGCCTTGCCTTCCTCCAAACCTTCCTTTGCCCCTTCCTTGTCCTTGTCTTCCTTTGCCCCTTTGATTACCTGCATAGAAAACTTGTGCATCTTTGCTTTTAGTTGAACTTCCACCTATGTTCATTTCTTCGGTGACCATGAGAGCAACCAATTGCTCAAAATCGGGAAGATTATCCCTTACATAAACTGAAGTGGTAAAGGGTTTCCACTTCTCATCATCTCTCAAACCATTGAGAGTATAAGCCACAAGATCGTCATCGTCTACGTGGCTTCCAATGGATCCCAATGCATCTGATAACTCCTTGACCTTAAGTATGTAGTCATTTATGCTACTCCCTGAGCTCTTCCTAAGGTTGTTGAGCTCATTCTTGAGTTGGATCTTCCTTGCTTTGGTGCTTGTTGAATAAAGCCTTTCAAGTGTCTCCCATACCTTCATGCTTGAATCCAGGTCTTGGATATGGCCGATCATGCTATTGCTAATGTGTTGGGAACGAATAAAGATAACCCTCTTAACTCTTTCATTCCATTCCCTAAAGGCCCTTCTCTGGTCATTGGTTGGATTCTCATCCAACCTAGGTCTTGGTTCACTTCCACTAATCAACCCCCAAAGGCCCTTGCCCATAAGATAGTTGGAGACCCTAAATCTCCATGGTTGATAGTTACCTTTGTCTAGCTTTTCAATTTGAGTGTTGAAGTCTCCCATATCTAGTCTTTGATACTTGACCTAGCCCTTGGCTAATGCTCCAATGTGTGTAAAATGAAAATGAGGCTCTGAGGTTACCTCAATCCAAAGCTTTCCTTAGATGGACACCTTGTGCTCTTGCAAATTTGAGTAGAATAGCTCCCCCTTGATGTGAGCTACCTCCAAGAAGCTTTTGTTGATGCAACTCTTCAACCACCAACTCCAAGAGGTCTTCTTGCTTGTATGTGATACCTCCAAGATGCCCAAATGCTCTGATACCACTGATGGGGGAAGTATCTCAACCCCTAAGCAACGATGAAGCGCGAATGACCTCCACAAGTATCCTTCTTTGACCTCTGGACACCAAAAATGCTCTTACTCAGAGCTTATGCAGAGAACTCCAGTGAGCTTTTGTAGACCTGTAGTAGACACCAAGGGCTTTCCAACAAAACAAATTTCACTTGAAATGGATGCTTACACAAAGAGAAACAATGTCTACAACATGAGCTAGTTGAATGCTCACAACTGCTAGTCAAGCAGAGACCTCACTTCACTCCAGCAAACGTTTCTCAGAGATTATACAGAGAATGAATCTCAAACTTGAGTAAACTTTAGAGCACTCTAATAGCTACCCAATGAAACCAAAATCATAGCAAATGGATAGATAGAGAAGGAGAACCAGCCCTTACAACAGAGAGCAAAATATTTCCAACAGAGCCTACACAAAGAGAGAGATATCAATCACACAACTTCACTAAAATGAATGTTGCTCCCAGCTTACTCAGAGAATGCTCCAGAGAATTTGTAAGCCTAAAATAGACTCTTATAGCTATCCAATGAGACAAGAATTACATCAAATGGATACCATATGAGGGAGAACCAATGCTAACAACTCAGGGGTAGAGAGTTGCAACACTGCCTGCGCACACACATAGATATGCCTACTAAAAGAAAACAAACAAGCAAGCAAGGGGGTTGCTTAAGCAAGGGGCTTGCTTATCACAACTCCAGCACTTAGTGCGCACTTTACATGAGCTAAAACTCCAAGAAGATGGCCCAAAAGAAGTCGGGATACATGCTCCTTTTATAGTGAGAGGTGTGCCCCTAAAATCTAGGAACTACCTTTCCAAATCATCCTCCTAACTTGGAGGAATTAGTTGAGATGACTTGGGGAGTGGTTGAGTGACTTTTCTTGATGGAATCTCGTGGCTTTTGGCTTCCTTTGATTGCTCCACATGTCCATAAAAGATTCCCCACGAATTTTTAGCTTGAAGCTTGACTTTTAACATATACATATACATATACATATACATATACATATACATATACATATACATATGCATATGCATATACATATACATATACATATGCATATGCATATGCATATGCATATGCATATGCATATGCATATACAAATGCATATACATATGCATATGCATATACATATGCATATACATATACATATACATATACATGTACATATACATATGCATATACATATACATATACATATACATGTACATATACATATACATATACATATACATATAAATATACATATACATATACTTATACATATACATGTACATATTGATGGGGGAAGTATCTCAACCCCTAAGCAACGATGAAGCGCGAATGACCTCCACAGGTATCCTTCTTTGACCTCTGCACACCAACAATGCTCTTACTCAGAGCTTATGCAGAGAACTCCAGTGAGATTTTGTAGACCTGTAGTAGACACCAAGGGCTTTCCAACAAAACAAATTTCACTTGAAATGGATGCTTACACAAAGAGAAACAATGTCTACAACATGAGCTAGCTGAATGCTCACAACTGCTAGTCAAGCAGAGACCTCACTTCACTCCAGCAAACTTTTCTCAGAGATTATACAGAGAATGAATCTCAAAGTTATGTCAACTTTAGAGAACTCTAATAGCTACCCAATGACACCAAAATCATAGCAAATGGATACATAGAGAAGGAGAACCAGCCCTTACAACAGAGAGCAAAATATTTCCAACAGAGCCTACACAAAGAGAGAGATATCAATCACACAACTTCACTAAAATGAATGTTGCTCCCAGCTTACTCAGAGAATGCTCCAGAGAATTGGTAAGCATAAAATAGACTCTTATAGCTATCCAATGAGACAAGAATTACATCAAATGGATACCATATGAGGGAGAACCAATGCTAACAACTCAGGGGTAGAGAGTTGCAACACTGCCTGCGCACACACATAGATATGCCTACTAAAAAGAAAACAAACAAGCAAGCAAGGGGGTTGCTTAAGCAAGGGGCTTGCTTATCACAACTCCAGCACTTAGTGCTCACTTTACATGAGCTAAAACTCCAAGAAGATGGCCCAAAAGAAGTCGGGATACATGCTCCTTTTATAGTGAGAGGTGTGCCCCTAAAATCTAGGAACTACCTTTCCAAATCAGCCTCCTAACTTGGAGGAATTAGTTGAGATGACTTGGGGAGTGGTTGAGTGACTTTTCTTGATGGAATCTCGTGGCTTTTGGCTTCCTTTGATTGCTCCACATGTCCATAAAAGATTCCCCACGAATTTTTAGCTTGAAGCTTGACTTTTAACACTCCCCCTCAAGCTTCAATTCTTCATCCTCATCCAAGCTCCTTCATGTTGATGCATTGCTTGAATTTTGAAATCTTCATCCCATCCAAAGCCTTTGTAAACATGTCCGCAACTTGGTCCTTAGTACCAATATGATGTACTGAAACTTCCTTGGATATCACCTTTTCCCTTATGAAGTGATAGTGCACTTCAATATGCTTGGTTCTAGCATGATAGACAGGGTTCGATGCTAGATGAATGCTACTCATGTTGTCACAAAAAATTGGATATGTGTCAACCTGCAAATTAAGCTCCATAAATAACTTCTTAATCCACATTAGCTCACATGTGACTTGAGCCAAAGCTCTATACTCAGCCTCGGTGGAAGATAATGCCACCGTGGGTTGCTTCTTTGAAATCCATGAGATGATCTTGCTACCTAGCATGACTAGGTAACCACTTGTACTCCTTCTATCTTCCTTCGAACCGGCCCAATCGGCATCGGAATAAGCTTTGACCTGCATATCATCATCAAATGAGTAGAACAATCCTTCATTTATAGTGGCTTTGAGATATCGCAACATTCTTCTTGCAGCTTGCAAGTGTGTAGTCCTTGGACTATGCATAAATTGTGATAACACTCCAACTCCATATGCTATGTCAGGCCTGGTTATTGTGGCATAATTGAAAGAGCCTACAATAGATCGATACAAAGTTACATCCTCTAATGGCTCTCCATCAATGGAGCTTAGCTTTACATTAACTTCCATGGGATTTGAAATAGGCTTGCAATGTAGCATCCCAAACCTCTCAAGTAGGTCTAGAATATACTTCCTTTGTATGAGCATAATACCTTCTTCTTTGTATACAACTTCAATGCCAAGAAAATACCTAAGATCTCCAAGATCAAAGATCCTAAACTCCTTTCCAAGCTTTGCCTTGATCTCCTCAATGCCCTTTGTATCATTACCTGTAATGATAAGATCATCTACATACACACACATGTAGACCACAAGTTCTCCTCTTTGTTTGATGAAGAGAGATGGATCCGCCTTGCATTGATTGTAACCACATTTGATCAAATAGTCCACCAATCTTTGGTTCCAAGCCCTTGGAGCTTGCTTTAGGCCATAAAGTGCCTTCTTCAACCTACAAACATGATGTGGAAACTCTTTATGAACAAAACCTAGTGGTTGCTCCATGTATACCTCTTCTTCCAAGTCTCCATTGAGAAAGGCATTCTTGATATCCAATTGGAAGAGCTTCCATCCTTTGCTAGCAGCCATTGCAATGAGTGTCCTAATGGTGCTCATCTTTGCCACGGGGCTGAATGTCTCTTCAAAGTCCACTCCATAGGTTTGTGCAAAACCCTTAGCCACCAATCTTGCTTTGAACCTAGAAATAGATCCATCTGAATTCCTCTTTACTTTATACACCCACTTATTACCTATTACCTTCATGTTCTCCTTCTTGGGCACTAGAGTCCATGTTTGATTTTCCTCAAGTGCGTCGATCTCTTCTTGCATTGCCTCTTTCCATTCGGTGTACCTGCTTGCATCTTCATAGCAATCGGGCTCATGATCTTCTACTACTTTGTTAATATATGCATAATGTGTTGCCATGTATGAATCATAAGTAAACCTTTGAGTTGGATACTTAACTCTAGAAGACTTCCTTTCTTCACCTTTTGGAGGAATAAACCTCCTTTGCCTTGGGAACTTGATCTCTTTCTTTGACGTGGCTTCTTTCTCCATCATGTGTCCTTCATCATCTTCAACTTCATTACCTTCTTCATCCAACTCCACCAATGTTGCTTTGCCTTTGTTGATTGATTGTGCTTCATAGCTTGATGAAGATCTCCCCCTCCATGGTGAGTTCATGCTTGAACTATCTTCTTTGATGGAACACCTTGGGCCGCTTAGCTCTAGGTCGATTTGTTCTTCATCATGTCCATGCTTTTCTTCTTCATAGTCTTGCATACAATCATACTTCTTATACCAAGGGAGTAGCTCATCAAATGCTACATCCCTTGATATCCTCAAGTCCGTTGTATTTGGGTTGAAGCACCTGTAACCTTTATGATCATTTGAATATCCTAGAAACACACACTTTTCTGCCTTTGGTTGTAGCTTGTGCCTCAATTCACTTGGCACATGTACATAACAAGTACATCCAAATATCTTCAAGTGGGAAAGATCAGGTTTCTTACCATAATAGGCTTGATATGGTGTCAAGCCATGGATCCCTGAGGTAGGAGCCCTATTCATTAGATACACGGCGGTATTTGCTGCATCACTCCAAAACATGTTAGGTACATTCATCTCATTAAGCATTGCTCTAGCGATCTCGGCAATGTATCTATTCTTTCTCTCTGCTACTCCATTTTGTTGGGGTGTGTACCTGCATGTTACTTGCCTCTTGATGCCTTGATCCATTAAAAAATCAGAAAACTCATTTGAGAAATATTCTCCCCCTCCATCGGACCTTAGCTTCTTGATATATGTACCTGTTTCCTTTTCTACCATTGCCTTGAATGCTTTGAAACATGTAAACACATCTGATTTGTTTTTGATGAAATAAACCCAAACCATCCTTGTGCAATCATCTATAAAAGTGACAAAGTACTTGTTACCTCCAATGGATTGCTCTTTCGTTGGCCCCCACACATCTGTATGTATCAACTCCAATGGATGTTGGCTTATGTAGCCACTCTTCTTGAATGGAAGTCTCGCTTGCTTCCCTAGTTGACAAGATTCACATAAATGCTTCATACCTTGTCCTTGGAAGTTGGGAAGACCTTCAACCAGCCTCTTGAATTGCATTTCCTTCATTCTTTGTATGTTGATGTGACCTATCCTCTTGTGCCACAAGTCCAACTCCGAAATCCTCTTGTTTCCATATGTGAAGTAGACATGTTGAGTAGAATGAGAATTTACCTCCAAAGTGAAGAGTCTCCCTTGCTTCTTTCCTCTTGCTATGACCTTGTAACCTTGCTTAGGGTTCTCCACAAAGCATCCACCTTTGTTGAACCTTACTTGATAGCCTCTTTCAACCATTTGCCCAACGGACACCAAGTTCTTTGTGATGGTAGGTACATGCAAGACATCCTTGAGACATCTTCCTTCCTCCTTGTCATCCAAAGCTACATCTCCAACATGGGAGATCTCATGGGCTGTATCATCACCTGTTTCTACATGTCCTTTACCTTTGGGAACATGTAGATTAGTAAACCAAGAAGCATTGCAACTCATATGGTTGCTACATCCACTATCAATATACCAAGTGTTATCTACTTTGCTTGAATTCCCATTCATGTGCATCATCAAGAGATTGTCATTTTCTGAACTTGTAGAAGCATAATTACCTTGGCCTTTGTATGAAGAACCTTGATTATAGTTCCTTTGGTTTCCTCCTTGGTAGCAATCTCTAGCATAGTGGCCAAACTTGCCACATATGTAACATCCTTCGCCATCTTGATTCCTTTTTTGTTGATGTCGTCCTCCTCTTCCTCTTGATCTTCCTCTCCCTCTTTGTGATGAGGTGCCTTGGTCATGTCCTTGATTTCTTGAGTGGCCTTGCCTTCCTCCAAACCTTCCTTTGCCCCTTCCTTGTCCTTGTCTTCCTTTGCCCCTTTGATTACCTGCATAGAAAACTTGTGCATCTTTGCTTTTAGTTGAACTTCCACCTATGTTCATTTCTTCGGTTACCATGAGAGCAACCAATTGCTCAAAATCGGGAAGATTATCCCTTACATAAACTGAAGTGGTAAAGGGTTTCCACTTCTCATCATCTCTCAAACCATTGAGAGTATAAGCCACAAGATCGTCATCGTCTACGTGGCTTCCAATGGATCCCAATGCATCTGATAACTCCTTGACCTTAAGTATGTAGTCATTTATGCTACTCCCTGAGCTCTTCCTAAGGTTGTTGAGCTCATTCTTGAGTTGGATCTTCCTTGCTTTGGTGCTTGTTGAATAAAGCCTTTCAAGTGTCTCCCATACCTTCATGCTTGAATCCAGGTCTTGGATATGGCCGATCATGCTATTGCTAATGTGTTGGG
>CM035426.1:123049414-123054414 GCA_020310875.1 Ceratopteris richardii
CTTCCTTGGTCATTTATTATTCACATTTTCTGAAGTATTTATCACTCTCTGCAATCCGTGTTATCTACCTGCTCACAGAAATGTTAAAGGGTATACTTCCCTAAAGAGAACCCCCCTTGAGTAGGCGACGTACTGGACGTGTTTAATCTTCATTCTCTACCTTTGTTAAAAGCGGATACCCCAGTACCTCCTCTACACTTTGGCACGCACGGTGGGACCTTTGCATTTCTGTGAGAGGTGTTTTTCCCTATTGCAATTGCGAATAGGTACATGACCCATACACGAGCAGATAAGGAATCTCTTCGTGTTCGAAGGAGCCTTAACAAGTTAGCAATAACCACGGCTAGTGAGTCTACCTCCCTTCTGTCCTCCCTAAATTTGTCTATTGATTTGGGTGCGACACCATTGTCAAAAGAAGGGTATAGGAGAACTCTAGACTTCTCCTCAGATACGTCAGAAGAGACACCAGTCCAAATGGAGGATCTTTCTCATCTACTCTCCAGGATCAACATCAAGTTCCCTACCTTCAAGGGACATGCTTATGAAGATGCTGATGATCATGTGAGGAGATTTATCTCTTTATGCCGTGGACGTGGTCTGCAGAATAGAGAAGATGCAATGTTGGCACTTTTTCCATCCACATTGGAGGGCCTTGCAGATAAATGGTATAGTCAGTATGCAGATGGCCATTTCACTACATGGGAGGCTCTGAAGGCGGCTTTCTCACAAACATTCCGACCAAGTGATTCTTCGGAAAGAGCTCTAGATCAGCTAGAAAATTTGAAGCTGAGATCAGGTGAATCTTTTCATGAACTTCACACTAGAACAAAAGCACTTGTTGCACGTCTGCCACATGCTCCAGGTGACTTTTTGGTTAAAAAGTGGATAGAGAAGGCTCTGCCCAGGTCATCTCAGCAGAAGCTTCGTGAATCTCTTAGATTGGATGCGACCCTCAATGATTTTGTTGCAGCGGCATCACGCATTGAAGAAGCAAGGCAACATTTTGAAGGGGATACACAACAAAAGTATGCTGCAGATCTGGATCCTATTGAGCAACTAAGGAGGGAACTGGAAGCATTGAAGATGCAACAAAATCAACAAGAAGAGAAGGTCTTGCCACCACTGCGTCGCGCTGATGATGAAGTAGCCCAACTTCGCCGAGAGTTAGAAGACTTGAAGACCACTCAGGATATAAGGAGACAAATTTGGTGCACAATCTGTAACAACAATGGACATTCCAATGCTAATTGTCCCAACAAGGTAAGCTGTCAATTTTGTGGGAAAGATGGGCATGAAGCTAGAGATTGCTACTATCTCAAGGGAACACAGCAGCGAGGTAACCCTCAAAATTTGGATTCATATTATGCTAGTACTTCAAATATAGCTAATAGAGAAGAGAATCGGCCTGCGAAGCCTAGATATAATAGACCTTTGATGTGCTACCGTTGTGGTGAGTACGGCCACATGCAGAATAGGTGTTCTCTTCCAGAAGATGCACCTCCTTGTCAACATTGTCCGGAGGCAAAAGATCATTAGACCAAAGATTGGCCAAGAGGTCGTCCTGCTCCACTCCACATGATTTCAGTCTCTCCAAAAGAAGATGGTATGACCGCTCAATCTTATGCTGTTTCATCTTCATCCATGCCAATGATGACTAGAGCCAGGCAAGCGGCAGTAGCCCATAAGGAGGAACAACAAGGACCCAAAGATAGAGATGCAGAGAAGAGGGTGGGATGGAAGGACCAAGAAGACATGGAAGAGGCTTATGAGAGGGTGACTACTTTGCTAAAAGATCGACCAACTAGTACTCCTGAAGACACGCAAGAAGTGAACATTGAGGAAATCTTGAAAGGTATTCACCATAAGATTAGTCTGTACCAACTCATAAAGATGGATTCTAAAGTAAGAAGTGATCTGTTGAAGATTATACATTCTGCATGCTTGTGCCCACCTCCTAGCATAGATGGTTTTATGGTGGACTTTCCTCTTGCACCCCTGGCTGATTATCAAAGCCCAAGATTATCTGTTTTTATCAAGGATGAAGCTCTCACAGGTGTTATTATAGATGGAGGTTCCGGCATCAATTTGATGCTTGATTTCACTATGAGGAAACTAAGGCTGAATCCCACAAAGGCAGCACCCTTCACAGTCACATTAGCAGATCAACGTCGGGTAGCACCGCTGGGCATTGTCGAAAAGGTACTTATGATAGTGCACGGTTGTCATTTTGTTTTAGACTTTGTTGTTATAGCCCTGCCACAGGAGACCTCATACCCTCTACTCTTGGGAAGGCCTTGGTTAAGGCAAGCGAAGGCTCTACAGGATTGGGGAAAGAACAAGTTATGGATTTCCACATATGCTAATAATCAATTACAGATACATTTGGAGGAAGGATTAGACATCAACAAGGCTACTGAGTATACAATGGAAACTCAGGTAATGCCTTCGGAAGATGATGCTCTATTAAATTGGATGATGGGAAGTGCAGAATGTTGCACAGTGGAGATATGTGAGGTAAATGAAGATTTTGCAGAAGCAACACAAGGAGGTCCGGAAGAGGAAAAAATTGATGTTCTTCACTTGAACAATATAGAAAAGAGTAAGCAAGGAAGTCAAGCTTATCTTTTGCAGGCACCTCCTGAAGGACAAAAACCTCTAATTGAGTCAGATAATCAAAATTCAAGACTCAGCGCCACTACGATGGTATGTAAGGAGAAGGCAGGTAAACATGAGGAATCGGATGATCTTATGCTTGCAGGACCAGAAAGTGACAAAGTTGTGCCGGCATCCGAGGAAGCTAAGTGTGACCTTCAAGGACTCCCATTCTCAAATATACCTTTAGGATGGATCAAGGAACAGAAGAAACGGAAAAGAGGCCCTCCTCAATTAATTCCTATAGATGTTTGCACAGAATCTGCAGATAAGGATGGAGTGTTTGGTTTTGAGCACGGGCCACCATTCACATTAGAGTCCTTTGGAAAATATGATAACCAGTTTAAGGATGAATATTTTGGTTTGAACGAGAGGGAGAAGCCTGTTCATGGATCTTTTCGGGAGAAAGCTTCTGTTGATTGTGTAGAAGGGGAATATTGGCGAATAGTGGAGCATGCAGCTGAGCAATTGGAGGTCCTTTATGGTGCTAAGATAGAGACAAGGAAATTTGGTAGTGGTTTTCCTCAGGCCAGACTTGGAGAGACACACAGCTCCTATGGAAGCTCTGGGTGGAATTTGAGTAGCATTGCTCGGCTGGGTGGATCAATCTTAGCTTTTGAGGAGGAGAAAATCTCTGGAGATCTGGTTCCCTGGCTGTATATGGGAATGTGTTTCTCCTCTTTTTGTTGGCATGTTGAAGATCACCACCGGTATTCTGTGAATTATATGTATTTTGGTTCTCCAAAAGTGTGGTATGGAGTCCTGGCAGTGCAACTAGAGGATCTGCAAGTTCATTCTGAAGAAATTGCACCAGGGACGGTGCAAAATCTTGATGTGGGGGTGTGTAGATCCTCCTCCTCTCTCTCTTCCCCGCCATCTCTCTCTTTCCTCTCTCTTTCTTTCTCTCTCTCTCTCTCTTCTCTTTCGATTTCCCCCTCTCTCTCTATTTCCCTCTCTTTCTCTTTCTCTTCCTCTCTCTCCCTCTCTCCCTTTTTTCTTTCTCTCTCTCTCTATCTCTCTCTTTTCTCTCTCCTCCCCCACGTGCCCTCCTTCTCTCTCTCTCTCTCTCTCTCTCTCTATTTCTCTCTCTCATTTTCCCTCTCTCTCTCTCTATCTCTCTCTCCCCTCTCTCTCCCTCTCTCTTCCTTCTCTCTCCCCGCCTTCTCGTCCCTTCTCTCTCTCTCTCTCTCTCTCTCTCTCTCTCTCTCTCTCTCTCTCTCTCTCTCTCTCTCTCTCTCTCTCTCTCTCTCTCTCTCTCTCTCTCTCTCTCTCTCTCTCTCTCTCTCTCTCTCTCTCTCTCTCTCTCTCTCTCTCTCTCTCTCTCTCTCTCTCTCTCTCTCTCTCTCTCTCTCTCTCTCTCTCTCTCTCTCTCTCTCTTTCTATCTCCCTCTCTCTCTTCCCCTCTCTCTCCCCCTCCCTTCTCTCTCCTCCCCCGCCCGCTGGCCTCCGCACCACCCACCCGCAGCCCCCTCCCTTCACTCTCCTCCCCCGCCCGCTGGCCTCCGCACCACCCACCCGCAGCCCCCTCCCTTCACTCTCCTCCCCCGCCCGCTGGCCTCCGCACCACTCATCCGCCCCCCTTCCGCCATTGACCCCCGCCCCCCTCCTCCTTTGACCCCCGCCCCTCCGCCATTGACCCCCGCCCCGCCCTCCGCCTTCCTCCCCCGCCCCCGCCTCCGCCTAGACCCCACCCCACCCTCTCTCCGCCCCGCCCTCCACCTTCCTCCCCCGCCCCCACCTCCGCCTATACCCTACCCCGCCCCCGCACCCCGCCTAGTCCCCGCCTACCCCCCCTGCTCCCCGCCACCCCGCACCCGCCCCCTCCGCCTAGACCCCACCCCACCCTCTCTCCGCCCCGCCCTCCACCTTCCTCCCCCGCCCCCGCCTCCGCCTAGACCCCACCCCGCCCCCGCACCCCGCCTAGTCCCCGCCTACCCCCCCCTCCTCCCCGCCACCCCGCACCCGCCCCCTCCGCCTAGACCCCACCCCACCCTCTCTCCGCCCCGCCCTCCACCTTCCTCCCCCGCCCCCGCCTCCGCCTAGACCCCACCCCGCCCCCGCACCCCGCCTAGTCCCTGCCTACCCCCCCTGCTCCCCGCCACCCCGCACCCGCCCCCTCCGCCTAGTCCCCCCACCCTCTCTCCGCTCCGCCCTCCGCCTTCCTCCCCCGCCCCCGCCTCCGCCTAGACCCCACCCCGCCCCCGCACCCCGCCTAGTTTCCCCCGCAGCCCCCCGCATAGTCCCACCCAGTTCCCCCCATAGCCACCCCGCCCACTTCCCACCGCAACCCCCCCCCCACCCCCCCGCCTAGCTCCTCCTCACACCCCCCTCACACCTCTGCCGCCACA
>CM035426.1:123059414-123061914 GCA_020310875.1 Ceratopteris richardii
GTGATAACACTCCAACTCCATATGCTATGTCGGGCCTGGTTATTGTGGCATAATTGAAAGATCCTACAATAGATCGATACAAAGTTACATCCTCTAATGGCTCTCCATCAATGGAGCTTAGCTTTACATTAACTTCCATGGGATTTGAAATAGGCTTGCAATGTAGCATCCCAAACCTCTCAAGTAGGTCTAGAATATACTTCCTTTGTATGAGCATATCTTTGTATACAACTTCAATGCCAAGAAAATACCTAAGATCTCCAAGATCAGAGATCCTAAACTCCTTTCCAAGCTTTGCCTTGATCTCCTCAATGCCCTTTGTATCATTACCTGTAATGATAAGATCATCTACATACACACACATGTAGACCACAAGTTCTCCTCTTTGTTTGATGAAGAGAGATGGATCCGCCTTGCATTGATTGTAACCACATTTGATCAAATAGTCCACCAATCTTTGGTTCCAAGCCCTTGGAGCTTGCTTTAGGCTATAAAGTGCCTTCTTCAACCTACAAACATGATGTGGAAACTCTTTATGAACAAAACCTAGTGGTTGCTCGATGTATACCTCTTCTTCCAAGTCTCCATTGAGAAAGGCATTCTTGATATCCAATTGGAAGAGCTTCCATCCTTTGCTAGCAGCCATTGCAATGAGTGTCCTAATGGTGCTCATCTTTGCCACGGGGCTGAATGTCTCTTCAAAGTCCACTCCATAGGTTTGTGCAAAACCCTTGGCCACCAATCTTGCTTTGAACCTAGAAATATCTGAATTCCTCTTTACTTTATACACCCACTTATTACCTATTACCTTCATGTTCTCCTTCTTGGGCACTAGAGTCCATGTTTGATTTTCCTCAAGTGTGTCGATCTCTTCTTGCATTGCCTCTTTCCATTCGGTGTACATGCTTGCATCTTCATAGCAATCGGGCTCATGATCTTCTACTACTTTGTTCATATATGCATAATGTGTTGCCATGTATGAATCATAAGTAAACCTTTGAGTTGGATACTTAACTCTAGAAGACTTCCTTTCTTCACCTTTTGGAGGAATAAACCTCCTTTGCCTTGGGAACTTGATCTCTTTCTTTGACATGGCTTCTTTCTCCATCATGTGTCCTTCATCATCTTCAACTTCATTACCTTCTTCATCCAACTCCACCAATGTTGCTTTGCCTTTGTTGATTGATTGTGCTTCATAGCTTGATGAAGATCTCCCCCTCCATGGTGAGTTCATGCTTGAACTATCTTCATTGATGGAACACCTTGGGCCGCTTAGCTCTAGGTCGATTTGTTCTTCATCATGTCCATGCTTTTCTTCTTCATAGTCCTGCATACAATCATACTTCTTATACCAAGGGAGTAGCTCATCAAATTCTACATCCCTTGATATCCTCAAGTCCTTTGTGTTTGGGTTGAAGCACCTGTAACCTTTATGATCATTTGAATATCCTAGAAACACACACTTTTCTGCCTTTGGTTGTAGCTTGTGCCTCAATTCACTTGGCACATGTACATAACAAGTACATCCAAATATCTTCAAGTGGGAAAGATCAGGTTTCTTACCATAATAGGCTTGATATGGTGTCAAGCCATGGATCCCTGAGGTAGGAGCCCTATTCATTAGATACACGGCGGTATTTGCTGCATCACTCCAAAACATGTTAGGTACATTCATCTCATTAAGCATTGCTCTAGCGATCTCGGCAATGTATCTATTCTTTCTCTCTGCTACTCCATTTTGTTGGGGTGTGTACCTGCATGTTACTTGCCTCTTGATGCCTTGATCCATTAAAAAATCAAAAAACTCATTTGAGAAATATTCTCCCCCTCCATCGGACCTTAGCTTCTTGATATATGTACCTGTTTCCTTCTCTACCATTGCCTTGAATGCTTTGAAACATGTAAACACATCTGATTTGTTTTTGATGAAATAAACCCAAACCATCCTTGTGCAATCATCTATAAAAGTGACAAAGTACTTGTTACCTCCAATGGATTGCTCTTTCGTTGGCCCCCACACATCTGTATGTATCAACTCCAATGGATGTTGGCTTATGTAGCCACTCTTCTTGAATGGAAGTCTCGCTTGCTTCCCTAGTTGACAAGATTCACATAAATGCTTCATACCTTGTCCTTGGAAGTTGGGAAGACCTTCAACCAGCCTCTTGAATTGCATTTCCTTCATTCTTTGTATGTTGATGTGACCTATCCTCTTGTGCCACAAGTCCAACTCCGAAATGCTCTTGTTTCCATAATATGTGAAGTAGACATGTTGAGTAGAATGAGAATTTACCTCCAAAGTGAAGAGTCTCCCTTGCTTCTTTCCTCTTGCTATGACCTTGTAACCTTGCTTAGGGTTCTCCACAAAGCATCCACCTTTGTTGAACCTTACTTGATAGCCTCTTTCAACCATTTGCCCAACGGACACCAAGTTCTTTGTGATGGTAGGTACATGCAAGACATCCTTGAGACATCTTCCTTCCTCCTTGTCATCCAAAGC
>CM035426.1:123069414-123091914 GCA_020310875.1 Ceratopteris richardii
TCTAGCTGAAGGTGGACAAGGACAAATTCTTGAAGATAACCTCCAAAATTAAAAAGCATGAGTTCAAAGGATCAATAAAGATCAAAGCTTCATATCAAAGGTACACTTTATTATCATAAATCATAGTAATTGCAGATACAGAAGATCAAAGATGGGAGAAAGCTTGCAGATTGATAAGCTAGATAGGGAGAACTATCCAGCTTGGTCCATGAGGATGGAGGCACACCTCATGAGTAAAGATTTGATGGCATTCATTACAGGAGAAGAAGAAAATCTTGAGTTTGCAGATCCTAGTATTCCAACTAGGGAAGAGCTTGCAGATTTGAAGACTTGGATGAGAAAGGATGCTCAAGCAAGGAGCATCATTTACATGGTTGTAAATGATTATCTTCTACCTCACATTGGAGGACTAGAAAGTGCAACAGATGTGTGGAATGCTTTGGAAGAGCATTTCCAAAACACAACCAAGTGAAGGAAGTCCTCACTTTGGGCTGAGTTCACAACTTTCAAGAAGAAGAGCTCACAATCAATTTCTGATTATGTGGAAAGAATGAAGGATATTGCAGATAGCTTGGGAGCTGTAGATGAAGATATTGAAGAGGATAAGTTGGTAAGGCAAATACTTACAGGTCTGAGAGGAGATGATAAGTGGAAGCCCTTCATATTGTCTATAGAATTGTCACTTGATCATTTTACTCCTGATCTTAATCAATTGCTAGGACACATGCTAGCTTTTGAGCACGACATTAAGGGAGACAATGATAGAAGTGCAAGTCAAGCTATGTACTCCAAGGATAAGAAAAAGAATGGCAAAGCAAAGCAGTCAACTGATGATGAAGGAACCTCAAGTCAAGCTAACTTTACAAAAGGAAAGATGAACTTCAGAGGTAAAGGAAGAGGAGGTAAGAATAAAGATAATACTAAAGCTTGTTGGATTTGTGGCAGAACCAATCATTTGGCAAATGATTGTTGGTATAACAATCAAAATGGAGGAAATAATAATCAGAGTTTTAACCAAAGAGGTAGAGGAGGCAAAAACCAAAGAGGCAACTTCAGAGGAAGAGGTGGTAGCACATCATATGCTAGAGGAGGTGGAAGAAGCTTTCAATCTCAGTCCTACAACAAGAATTATTATAACTATGCATCAGATCAGAAGGATGATATGACTCTTATCTTGAATGCAACTCATGAAGCAGTAGGAGAAGACCAAAGGGTGTTTTATATTGACTCAGGATGTAGCAATCATGTGAGTGGCAATATATCCTTGATGACTGATATGGAAGCAAAGGTGAATGGACATACAACTCAAACAGGTGACAATACCAAGCATAAAGTGGAGAGCATTGGATCAATGAAGACAAAGAGTGGAAGTACACTTTTGACCAAGGTACTTTATGTTTCTACTATTCCTAAAAATTTGATAAGTGTAGGGAAAATTGTGGAAAAAGGATATGAAGTCAGATTCACAAATGATGGTGTCTATGTGCAAGATCCAAATCAAGGATATAGAAACATAATTGCAGGTAAAAAGGAAGGAAGCTTGTTTACTCTCAAGGTCCAAGGTAATGTGGGACATGCTTTATTTACTTATGGAAGTCAAAAGATGTCTGAATTAGACCTATGGCATAAAATATTAGGTCATTTCAATGAGAGAGCTATAAAGGAAATGTCAAGGAATGATGTGGTGCTTGGTTTGCCAAAAATTGAAGGGCAACACATGGTGTACAAGTGTGAAGCTTGTCAGTTAGGTAAATCACACAAAAATTCATATAATAAATCAGGACATAAGTATTCAAATATGCTTGAATTGGTTCATAAGATGTGTGGGGTCCTTCAAGGGACTATAGCATAAATGGATCCAGATATTATGTGTTGTTTGTTGATGATGCAACCAGATGGAGTACTTTATATGTAATCAAGGACAAATCAGAAGTGTTCAAGGCATTCAAACATTATCATGCTTATGCAGAAAGGATTACAGGACAAAAGCTCAAGAGGTTCAGATCAGATGGAGGGGGAGAGTATTTCTCTAAAGAGTTTGATGATTATTTGTGGAATGCAGGTATAAAAAGAGAAGAAACTTGCAGGTACTCTCCTCAACAGAATGGAATTGCAGAAAGAAGAAATAGAACTCTTGTACAATTTGCAAGAGCAATGATGAAGGAAAAGAATTGCCCAAATTACTTATGGGCAGAAGCTATCAACACTGCAACATATCTTGTGAATAGGTTACCTTGTAAATCATTGGAGGGAAGAACTCCTTATGAAGCATGGTGGGGTAAGAAACCTACTCTTGATCATTGTAAGGTATTTGGATGTTTAGCATATGCTTATGTTCCTTCACAATTGAGACATAAGCTAGAACCCAACGCAGAGAAGTATGTGTTTATTAGGTATGATGATAGACAGATGGGTTACAGATTGTGGAGTCCATCTACAAAGCAATTTCTTGTTACCAAAGATGTTACATTTGATGAGCAAAACACATGGTATACAGGGTCAACAAGTGATTATGCAGATGATAAAGAAATACTAAGAAAAGGGAAGACAAAAGTAAGTGTGTATGAAGAAGATATTGATGATGTTGATTGTAAAAGGAAATTGCAGGATAATGTTGAAGATGGGCCAAGATTTGATCCAGAATCAAATGTGGCTGAGACTTCAAGAAGTGCAGAGGTCAGAAGATCCTCAAGGGAAAGGAAAGAGCCTATCAGGTATAGCTATGACACATCTTTCTTAACAACAAAAGATTATGCTTATATTGTGAAGATAGAAGAGGATCCAATTACATATGAAGAAGCTAAAGGAAAATAGAATTGGGAGAAGGCAATGCAAGAAGAGTATGATGCTCTACTTGAAAATGAAACATGGGAGTTAGTGCCAAGACCAAAGAATCAGAAGGTCATTGGATGTAAGTGGGTGTATAAAACAAAAAGGTTTGCAGATGGTAAGGTGTCTAGATACAAGGCTAGACTTGTGGTCAAAGGTTATGCTCAAACTTATGGGGTAGATTATGATGAAAACTTCAGTCATGTTGCTAAGATGTCTACAATTAGATCACTCATTGCTATTGCTGCTTGTAAAGGATGGAAGTTATCACAATTAGATGTGAAGAATGCATTTCTGAATGGATACATTGCAGATGAAGTGTACATGGAGCAACTAGAAGGCTTCATAGATTCAATTGAATCGGATTATGTGTGTAAGCTCAAGAGAGCTTTGTATGGGTTGAAGCAGGCTCCAAGAGCATGGAATTACAAGCTTGTTAAGTTCTTAAATGAATGTGGATTTCAAGCATCAAAGGCAGATAATAGCTTGCTAGTGAAGGCAAGTGAAAATGGATACATATATATGTATATTTATGTTGATGATATCATTGTCATAGGTACAGATGCTCAAGGAATTAATGAGCTTAAGAAACAAACAGAGAAGGAGTTTAAGATAAGTGATTTGGGAAACTTATCTTATTTCTTAGGAATGCAGATTGTATATACTCAACATGGAGTATATGTTAGACAAGAAAGGTACTTAAAGAATCTTCTGGTCAAATTCAACATGGAGGATTGCAGGCCTTCAAGCACACTGTTGCTCTAGCACAATGGTGAGAACCACGTTAAGAAGCTTCACCTCCTTAATGTCAATCCGTGGGAGAGGTAGGAGTGATATGAAGATCGTGAACGTGAGATGATGTGAGAGTGAAGGTGAGAAGCACAAAGATGCACACACACATACACACACACAATGAAGAGACAAGCAAGACACAATGGAAGGTAGGAAATTAGCTCTATTACTCAAGAATACTCTTACAAGCTCAAACTAGCTCTTTGCTCACACTAACCAAAATGAACCAACCTCAAAAATGAGCTCTCTAGCTCTTTTTATAGTTTCTAGACTAGTTTTGACCGGTTTCACATCTAGTGACCGGCCTAGTTAAAAAATAGGTCCTAGATGCTATTTGGAAGGGTAAACGATGTCTAAAAATAACGAAAATTGGTACGAGCATTCTACCTAAGCTCCTCAAGCTCGAGGACTCCTCGGCTTGCACAAAATGGAGCTATGAATTACAAAATGGGGTTTTGTCTATATTACATATGTTACAAGAGTGATGAAAATCACTGTTGGATATTTGAAGAGGTAATAAGAAATATATTTGTTTGGAAAATTGATCCGCCTGGCTCCCTGCTTCGTCTTCACATGCTTCCGTGGCGTCTGTGCCTCTGGCTGCTTCCAACACCCCCCTCCCTCTCGCTTCTGTCGTCCCTGACAGAACCTTGTTGTGAGGTTTGCCGGATATAGTTCTGTAGGAGGTCTTGAGCGAGGGTGTGCTCTGAGATACGAATGCCTCGGGCCAGATCAGCCTCGAGTTTCTCCCAGTCAATAGGTTGCGGCTCGTCTGGTGGTGGGAGCTGATAATGTGTGGAGTACACCATTCGTTCACAGGCGAATAATTGCAATAAATGTGTGGGCCTGCTTATAAATACCTCTGAATGGTACTCCCAAAAGCCGGTGGTGAACATCTCTTCGAATGTCTGCTTGTAGCATGCCGGTAGGTATTTGATTCTGCAGTGCCAGGCATAACACACCCGGAGCGATGGCGTTGTGCTCATATCATAGACTAAATCAAAGTTGCCATGCTCAACGTCGGAAGACTTTAAAGATCATTTGCATCATGTCAAAGATTTTGACAGTCATGTGCGCGGCAATATCATCCATATGTTTTAACCTAGGGAGCCAGTGGCGGATCGTCGCCATCATGTAGCCTACTGTGGGTAACTCGATTGGTGGCTTGAAATAGGGATAGTTCAACCAGTCTTGGCACTGCTTATTGTTTTGTACTTTAATAGCGAATGCAGTCCAAGAGTGGCGTCGTGGTATTGGTCCCCAGCACGGGTTAAATTTTAAGTGCAGCGGCGCTTTCACCCACGTGCTCATCGTCTCTGGATAGGTTTGCAATAAATCTTTGCGCCAGTCTGGTTGATGGATTTCACCTCTCTGCGCCCTTGGTGGCCAGTCATCTGGCTCGAATTGAGTGGCATGCGTTGGTTTCATACCTGTTTCTTTCTCTATGGTTAACTGGTATTCGGCCATCAACATGAAGTATGGTTTATATTGGAGCTCATGCCCAGATATGTATCGTCGCGGGGCTAAATGAGCAAAGAATGGTGACTCTAAAATTCTCTCTTCAATCATGGCCATGGCATGTAACTGTGCCTCTACTCTGGCCGAATGTGTCGTTCCGAGTTCTTCAACTGTCTTCATCCACGCGGGGGTAGGTAATTCATAGGTCATCTGGCCTTCGGCCGTGACACGTCCGCCTGGGATGGGTATCAGCTCGTATGCCTCTTCAAATGTCTCCTCCACCAGGATAGTGACGGTTTCTTCCTCAGCTGGTAGCTCAGGTGGGGAGTCTGGCCGTGGTGGTGCTTCATAGATTGCAATTCTAGATTCAAGATTTGTTACCTGGGCCCGGAGTGCGTTGAGTTCCTCTAAAATTTCAGGGGCAGGGTCCGCAGGTGCTGGTAATTCTGCTGCTACTTGTACTTGTTGTGTTGCAGGTTCTCTGAGCTGTAACAGCTTGTGATCTTCCTTTAACTTTTGATGCTCTTCGTTCATACGATCATAGTCCTCGAGCAGTCGAACGTGATCATCCAGCAACATCCGCATCGATTCAGATGGGATTGCTTTGAACCTGCTAGGACTTAGTGGTTGTTCAGGGTGGTCCAGTGCCGCTTCCAAGTTCTCTCTATTCTACTCTTGGAGTCTCTGGTTCTCCTCTTTTGCTGCGGCTAAGTGTCTTCTTAGTAAGCCCATATTTCTAGTGAGCGTTGCATTGCGGATGGTCTGGGCTCGAAGTAGGTTGTCCAAATCCGCCGTGGCTTCTTTTGTTTTCTCCTCACTTTCTAGTTCTAATTTGTGATAGGCCTCTCGTAAATCTTGGTATCGGCTGTTCAGTGAGGCGTTCTCAATTGATAATGAATTAAGCTGCGACTGTAATTCATTTGTAGTCCTCTGCAGCTGTTGATAGTTGTTGCCAAGAGATGCGAACTCATCTCTTACTTGTGTCATGCATGTGAACATGTGTTGCAGTGCAGTGTCTATGGTGGGTGATAGTAGTAATGAAGTGCTAAATGAGGATGCAGTGGAAGTGGATGCAGCGGGAATGGGAAATGGGGTTGGGGCGGTGGATGTAGTGGTGATCGTGGAAAATTGTGATGTGTCTGAAAATGTTTGTGCCGGGAGTGAAGTGAGTGGTGGTGCTGTGGGTGGTGAGATGTCCATGTCGCTGGACGTGTTTAGTGTTGTGACTGTGAAAAGTGGTGTGATTGTGGGTGGTTGTGTAGGTGTGAATACGGGATTTACAAATGTAGAATAATTTACAGGGGGAATGGCTGGAGCAGCTTGGTGAAAAGGGGAAATAGGGGTTATGGTGGGTTGGGGAGGTGAAACTGGTGAGAAGGTTAGTGGGGTTAGAAAGGGGAATGGGGTTCTTAGAGGTGGGGGAAATGCTGGGAAGGATGAAGGAGTGAAGGGGTTAACATATGGATGCAGAGGGTTGGGTGTGGGCATGGTGGTATGAATGGGCAGGTCAAAGGGTGTGGCTATGTTGCCTTGTACTGGTGTGGATGTGGGGAAAGTAGGTGGGTGTGCGGGGGATACAGGATGGGTGGGTGAAAGATGAGGTGAGAGAGGGGTAGAAGGTGTGGATGTTATTTCGAGGATAGTGGTGGTATGTACAACGGTGGTACGTGGTGGGGAATCTACAAGGATGGGTTCTACGGTCAGTGAACTTTCGGGGACGAGGCATGCCTCCCTGGCTTGTGCTGAAGAATGAGCTCCTGTTGGGACGCGAATATACTCTCCGGGCTTCGAAAGTAGTCGCACTCGGCGGGGGTCAAACTGTGGTAGTTGCTTTCTTTGTAAATACCTGAGTGCTTCATTGGAGCCTACTGATTTGACTAACTCTCTGAACCCTTTGATGTATGCGTCTTCGAATCCTCCGGAGATGAGTTCCTGTTCAATTAATACCTGGCTCTCCTCTTCAGTTAGCTTCTTCCGTGCCCAGACTTTCTCCATGGTACGATATAATTTTTTGATGGCCAGCGTGTAAGCTGCGGCTTTGAAAGTCTCATCTTCATATGTGCTGGTGTCGCCGTGTGTGTCGGTTTGTTGGCCTTGGCCCTCTGTCTGTCCGTCATGTGAGCCCTGGCTGGCTTCATCGTCACCTTCATCGTCGTCTGTTTCGGTTCTTTCTTCTTCAGAGCTCGACACAGCTTGTCCCCGTGGCGTATCTCGCGGTGTGGTAGGGTAGCTGGGACGTTCATATTCCTGGGAGAACAGCTGTGCTTCTGAATACTGGAATTCGTTTGAGAATGCATCAGGCATCTCAAAATCAAATGTTGTGTTTATTGGGTCGGTCTCCATATGTGGTATTGGGAAAGAAAAAGCCTCCGCACCAATAGTTGTGGGAGCTTCTGCTGTTGTGGTGGTGGGTTCTGTGGTGGCAGCTGCCTGAGGTGCAGCGGTACTAGTGGTGCCCTCCGCAACCACTGGTCTAGACAACCTTATGCGAATAGGTTGTACTGTGGGAGTCGCTTCTGTCTGTGGTCGCTCTGGAGAGGGTTGTGGTGATGGCGACTCTGGCACTTGAAGGCAAGGAATGGTGCCTCTCATGCGCTTGCCTGCCCGTGTTCTACTGGGCTTCCTGGCTTTCTTCGTCATTCCTTTGAATGCCTTCAGTTCTTCTCCCGTTAATGCACGCTCGATTGGCAAGTCATAAGCCAAACACATATAAACAATTCTAGTGAGTGCACAACATCCATTAAGCACCTTCTTGCGCTCCCATCTGTGCTGTGCCAAATACATTTGATCTATGATCCAGCTTGCCAGATCAACAGTTTGAGGTCCCGTGCATGCCAAATACAATCCGAACCAGATTCGTTTATGGGGCATGGTAAATCTGTCCTGAGCTGGGAATGCGAAATGTTGCATGCAGATCCTTAGTGGCTTTGACAGCTCAGGTGTAATTGCCGAAATCTCCTCCCACTTCGTGACATCCCCACGTTTCATCGGTTCTGGAATTAATCTCTCTCGATCTGTGGGTGTGTGGGTGCCATGAATTTTGATGGCCGCTCTGATCAAATCCTTGGAGAGGTAAAACCTTTTGTAGGGTGGATCATCCACTAAAGAGGGCAAAATAAAAGTTCCTGGGATGTCCTTATTCTCTGAGGCCAGCAAGGTGGTGATTAAGTAATAGCACCTGTAAAAATCCGGTTTGGGTAGAGGATCACTGAAATACTCTGTGAAGCCTGCTCTGGCCCAAACGTGAGTTAAATCTTGGGTGCTCTGTAGGGCTTCGAACTCTCTAGAGAAAAACTGGTATTTTCCCCACGTGCGGTCATCAAATGTCAAAGAGGATTCAAATATAAAGTCCGCGTCCGCAAGGGTTCCTGCAAGTCCCTGAAACCAATGGGAGTTGCGGTGTATCTTTTCTGTGTAGCCCATGGGTGGGTTGTCGATAGGCATGGGCCCTGGAAATCCCTGAAATTCCGGCGGTGGAGCAGTCGGGTGGGATTCTGCTCGTAGCACGTTGAGGGGCACAGCCGCTACACTGGGGCCTGCTCCTGATGTTCCTTCGTCGGTTTGCATGATGATTGATACGTTAATGAGAAAGATCTGCTACAAAAGATTAACACATTAGCATGGAAATTAATTATGATCCCAATAAAGTGAGACCGCAATCCCTTTCCATAACTGATGCGTAACCCGTGTAGCCAAGTGCTGTGATGTGATGGATGCAATGCCTTGTGCAGCACTAGTGCAGTTCTCTAGACTCCTACACGTTTCAGATGATGCATACGTTCCTTGATGAGATGAGATTATGAGTGACGTGTGATGATGGTGGGTGAATTTATACAAGGTTTAAAGGTTAGTGATTTATTACAAGGTTGTATGTTAGTCGGGGGGGTAGTTTTGTCAGACATGGGGTTAGGGGAAGACGATTGGACACGCTTCGGTATCCATTTCCTAAGAGTCCTTGAGTGGGTGGTGGGTTTCTGTTGAGGGGCAAAAGGTAGTATCGGGTGTGGTGGTATTGAGGGATGGAAAGATTTGTGAGGGGTATATATTACATGGCTTAAGGGTTGGGCTATGATACATGGTTTGGGTACCCAAATCTGCGTGGGCGTGGGTCTATGGGTAAGGTACTTCTTGGCGATCCACATTTGTCGAATGCTCGGACCTGTAGGAGAAGGTCGAGGGGATGGTGGATACTGATTCTGTTTCTGCACTGCCTTTTTCTTGTTGATCTCTGCTTGGTTGGAGTTCTTCAGTGCTTTTTGTCCTTTTGGCACCCATATTTGTCCGGTGCCGCTTCCTTTGGGTGGCCTAAACTGCCTTCCTTGTTGTATCTTCTGGTACTGCAGTCGGTCTGGGTTCCTTCGTCGTGGTTGACTCTGTCGTGGTTGAGGTTGAGAGGTCGGATGGACACTTCGATTTGGAAAAGAAGGGAGATCCAACACTTGCGTGACCTGCCCATTAGGAAGTGATGCATTCTTTAACTTTAATCTAGGCCAGTCCGCAACAAGTTTGGAAGGATGAGCACCGCAGGGTGTCGTGCTCATTTGGCCGCTGATGCAACCCACCTGACCTCTGATTGTGTCCATCTGCCCTTGCAGTTGGGTAACTGTCTCTTCTAGTTTGCAGGAAGTCCCAGGGAAGATCTTCTGTCGTCCTTCTGATTGACAACTGTCTATAACCAAGCCCGAGTGGGTTGGTGTAGACGTAACGTGACTGGTCTGATTAAAGATCTTCCGGTCTTCCGTCGCATGTATTTCATAGGGTCTAGGGTTACAAACCTCAGTCGGAATGCCGTTAGGGAAGTCAAGCGGTATCACTCGCTTCTGCTCTAAGGTTCCAATCTGTAAGGAGCCTTGTCTAAGATTTAGGTCCACTGAGTGATCGTATAGCCAATCTTGGCCAAGGATTAGGGGTTCTATCAGGTCGTCATCATGGCACACTAGTAGCTTCGCTGTCATGGTCAAATCCTTAATGAGGATAGGAAGGTCCACCTCACCCATGCAAGGGGTTTCCATGCCTCCTAGCCCTATGAGGTATGCCTCAATTGGCCGCATTTCTATTCCTGAATCCTTATAGTGGGACCATCTAATCGCACTCGTCGCAGCACCTGAGTCAATTAAAGCCCTGAGTTCTTGGCAAGGATTGCCGTGCTCTAGCCTAACTGTAATGAATGGTCTTCTGTCCACTATGCTAGGATGAGTGGTTGACTTTACTTGACACATGGCCATGGGATATCTGGGGGATGTTTCCAGATGGTTATAATATTCTCTCCCTAGTCCTTGTCTTCTTAGCTTCATGCGCTTAATGCGTTCTATGGCTTCTACCTGAGCTTCCGCTCGTATTCTATTTTCTTCCTCCTTACGCTTTTTTGCCAATGTGAGTCGTCTAAGCATATCCTCAGTAAGAGGTTCTTGATATAGCTTGACTCCACAGCCACTAATGTAATTAGGCATTATATCTCCTTCTAAGGTGGCTAACTGTACTGCTCCACTAGTCGAAAGTCTGTTAATGATCATAGGTCCATAACCTCGCTTTTCTAACTTCCGTGCGTGCTGTTTCAGCGTATACACTAGAACTAAATCTCCTTCTTTTAGGCCTTTATCTTTCACATGTGCATCAAAATATGCTTTCTGTCGCTTCTTCGCTGCGTATATTCCTGCTGCTGCTTTCAGCCTGGTTTCTCCTAATCGTTCCAAGTCCATTATCCTTGCTGATAATACATGGCCGGTCCACTGATGTTCTTGTGCAACCTTAAGGGTCGGTATCAAGAAGTCCAAAGGAAGCACTGCATTCTGACCAAAAACCATCTGAAAGGGAGTTGCATTGAGTACGGTCTTGTAGGCCACTCGATATGCCCAAACAGCGTGGTGTAGCTGTTTGTCCCAATCTGAACGTTTATTGTTCACGAGTTTCGTCAGTACGGTACACAGTATCTTGTTAGTGCTTTCAGCCTGACCATTGGCCTGAGGATGATATGGTGCAGATTTCTTGTGAATCACCATAGAATCCTGTAACAAGTATTCAATGACTTGGTTTAGAAAGTGAGTGCCTCGATCGCTCACTAACTCTATAGGCAATCCATATCTTGTAAAGACATTTTCAAATAAGAATTTTGCAGTTGTGTGTGCATCATTCTTTTTTGTGGCCTTTGCCTCTACCCATTTCGTAAGATAATCTGTGGCAACAATAATGTATTCCGCATGTGTACCTTTTGCAGGGGGGTTAATGGGTCCTACAAAGTCTATACCCCACTTTGAAAGTGCACGTCCGCCCATCATGGGTTTCAATGGCATTTCATCTCTGCGAGTAGGAAACTGAGTTCTTTGGCACACATCACATCTCTTGACATAGGTATGAGCATCCATGTGAAGAGTGGGCCACCATAATCCTGCAAAGAGGATGGCTTTGATTATCCTATCTGGTCCAAAATGACCTCCTGCAACACCTTGATGTGCAGTCTCTAGTATGCTAAGATAATCGCTCTCATGAACACATTGTCTCAAATATCCATCTCGTCCTCTTTTGTATAGATTATCGCCAATAAGTGAGTAGTCTTGAGCTTCCTGCTCTAGACTGCGTTGTCGAGCTAAGGTCATGCCTTGAGGGAATGTGTTCGTCCTCAAGTATGTCACTAAAGGTTCACTCCAATCTGGTGTGAGAGACACGTGATATAGTGTAGCATGTTCTACTGGTGGTCTTTCACGGCAAACATGGCATTCCTTACACAACTTGTAGACATCTGCTTCCATCGTAGGCCAATATACTCCTAATCTATGCAGAGTCTGTAATGTTCGATGTTTTGAATGATGTTGCTTTAGTGCACCTATGTGTGCTAATTGCAACCAATTCGCATGTTCTGATTCATCTACACAACAAGCAAGAATCTTTTGATTATCCTGTTTATATATGCTTCCTGCCATTATTCGGTATCTCTGAGACTTGGTAATCTCTCCCTCTTTGATCTTTATCTTAGGATTCTTGGGTCCGTATGTCAGAATAGGGACTATAGGCTTAGCCCATTCTGGTGCTATCTCAAGGTTAAACAAGTATGCATCTGGTAATTCATCCGCTACTCCTTGAGGAGCTTCTCCTGAGGTTAATCTTGAGAGGTGGTCGGCTCTAAGATGCGTCTTTCCTTTCCTAACTACCACTTCAAAATCGTACTCCATGAGCAATAGAAACCAACGTATCAGTCGTCCTGTGTTACATGGTTTGTTGACTAAGTACAATAGGGCTTGATGATCTGTAAAGAACTTGAATTTGTTGGCCAACAAGTAGTGCCTAAACTTCTTTACGGCGTAGATCATCCCTAATCCTTCTCGTTCCGTCGTGGTGTAATTTCTTTATGCGGCGTTCAGTTGTCTGCTAGCATAAGCTATGGGGAGATCTATGTTACCTTCATTCGTGGGTTGTGCTAACACACATCCTATGGCATAATTGGATGCATCCACATGTACATGGAATGGCTTACTCCAATCTGGGGTAGTCAATATGGGTGCTGAGCACAAGCGTCGTTTAAGTTCATTGAATGAATTTTCACATTCATCTGTCCATTCAAAATTGGTTAAAAGAGAGTACAAAGGCTTGGCTATGATTGCATACATGTGTATGAATCTCCTATAATAACCGCAATGGCCCATAAATGCCTGTACCTCTTTCACATTAGTTGGTCTAGGTAATTCTGCAATTACCTTCACCTTTTCCTCGTCCGTAGAGATTCCATTTTTTGACACAATGTGTCCTAGAATTTTGCCTTGTCTGACCATGAAAACGCATTTTTCTGGGTTCAAACAAACCTGATATTCTCGACATTTGTCAAATATTTGTCTTAACTCCGGGATATGTGTCTGTCTTGCATTTGAATGAGCACATAAGTCATCGACGTAAACTTCCAAGCTCTTGCGTAAGAATTCCTTAAAAACATGACACATGAGTCGCTGGAAAGTGGCGGGTGCATTCGTTAAGCCAAATGGCATTACGCGAAATGCAAATATGCCCCATTCTGTGGCAAAAGCCGTCTTGTGTTGGTCTTCTGGAGCAATGGCTACTTGGTTATAGCCTGAGAATCCATCAAGAAAGCTGTAAACTTCCTTGCCCGCAACTCTTTCCAATAGGTGTTCCGTGATAGGAAGAGGATAATTGTCCCTAATCGTGGCGGCATTAACTTTTTTAAGGTTAATACACACACGCAATTTTCCGTTCTTCTTGGGCACAACCACAATGGGGGATACCCATTCGGTATGCTCAATTTCGTAAATGAATCCTGCTTCTATCAAGCGATCTATCTCCTCTTTAATCTTTGCAGCGTAATTATCATTGTACGTGTATGGTTTCTGTTTTGTCGGTTTTGCATCTGGAGTCATAGGGATTCTATGAGAACATATATCTGGATCTACTCCTTTCAAATCTTTATAACTCCAAGCAAAAACATCTCTATATTCGCGCAATAGGGCAACTAACTCTTCCTCTTCTTCAGTCGTCAAATCATGCCCTACATATGTACATTTTTCTTCTTCTCCTTCTATGGCAACTATTACTTTCTTGGTTTTCTCTCGGTTATCATATACTTGCCCGTCATTCGCCTTTCTATTAGGCATTCGAACCATGATTCTTCTATCTTCGATTTCATATTTCTTGAAGTTCTCGGGTACTTCAAATAAAGATTCTTCTTTTTCTGACATGGTTTCTTTCTTCTTTCTTTTCTTGCCTTTACTCTTATCAGTCACTCTTGTGGCTAACCTTACCTCGTTCGTAATTTCCTTGTGTCTCTGAGTGTGAGTCTCTACTTCGTAGAAATATTCTTCTTCTGATGCAAAGGGTGGGTCCATGATAATTGATTCTAAATCAAAATCGCTCGCATCCTCAAATGCATCAGTGTTCGGTTCACACTCCTCTAAGATTGCATCGCTCATGATTGGCTCTATCATAAAAACTGAAATGTCATAACCATCCTCGTCACAGTGGGGTGTCCATTGTTCTTCATTGATGGCTACATCCATGGTTGCTAGAATCTCTGCCCAACCATGGGGTTCAAACTCTTCGTCTGGGAATACTACAGGTGAATAGGCTGGATCTTGAAGGGTTCGTGGATGTTGTTCCGCACCTAAGGTCCTGGCTTCTAACCGCTCTTCCTCTTGTTTGGCTACTTTACACATCCATAAATGGGTATCCTCATGCAACCAAGAAGGATCTGATTCTAATGAGTGCACGGATTCCGTTTCTACTGGTGTTTTATGGATGGTATTCCATTGTATTGGGGGTACATCTCTGTGTGAATAGTCTTTAAGATTGACTTTAGTAGTCACTCCTAAATGTTGCAAGTACAAAGAATTAGATCCCCAATCTTGTACAATTTGCAACTGACGCATGAATGGTCGTCCCAATATCATCTCATAAGCACGATTTTTCGCGAAGTCACAAATGGCAAAGGTATGCTCAAATTCTACACCACAAGTGGTGAGGGATATGCCTTCTAGTAAGCCTAATGGTTTTTCTATGTGTCCATCAGCCATTTGTAGTTTCATCCTAGTGGGTCTGAGTGCTGGCTTACCCCAACGTTTCCATAAAGCGGTGGTAGCGATGGCTACTCCGGCTCCGGAATCTAAGATGGCTTTCGTGGTGTAGCCCTGATGGGTTATTGGAAGATATGTGTTACCTTCCTCTCCTTCGCTTATGTCTCCAATCTTTTCCACGGGTATCTCTGGTACCTTCTTATGTGATCCTATCTGAGAGGGTGTGGTAGCTAGCTCAGGGAATTGATTTGCTACGTGCTTCCACAATTCTGGTTTTACCTTAAACAATTCCTCCAAAGTGAGATTACACTGTACTTTCGTGTTCTTGATCACTTCCGTGTTCCTAGGGATCACAGAATCTTCATTCCTCACTATTATCGTGGGTGCTCTCATACTAATAGACTTTGCTTCCCAAGGTCCTGTGAACTGAGGTAATTCTTGTAAAGAATTAGATTCAAATCCTGTGGGTTCACTCAGTTGTTCCACCTCTACCTCATCATATATAGAGGGGATGTCTTGGGGAAATTGTTCCTGCAAATCGTCTATTTCTTGAATAGGAGGATGAGTTCCTTGTTCTTTTCTCCATTTCTCTTCTTGTATTTCTCTCAAAAATTCATGTGAGTACCTATGTAGGGAAGGTAGGTTATCTTGACTTTCTGTATTGGGTACTTGAGACAGGGATGGTGCAATCCTTTCTTGTGTCTCTGGGACCATAGGGTTCCTAGACTGATCCTTTTTCTCTTTGCTTTCTATCAAGTATTCTAGCCTCTCCATTAGTCCTTGAAAGTGTAATTCCGGTTTTGCCATGTTATTCCAATTAAGATATCTAGAGGCTTCAAACAAAGCTTGTGCTAGTTCTACCATTTTCATGCAAAGTTTAGCTCTCTCAATTTCTAGATCAGCTCGAGGGTAGTTTTTACTCATTTCCGTTACTTGAGGTCCCTCTTTTAATCTAGCCTGATATGCACAAAACATCATGTCTAGATCTTCTGGTATGGGTTCCGCCAAAACTGATCCTGATTTCTGAGCTGGATTTTCTTGGTTTAATTCTTGTGAAGTCAATTCTTGTATTTTGGCTCTAGATTCCCTCAGACTTCCTTCCAACTCACTTATCTTTTTACTCCACTTTCTCTTTATCCTTTCTCTAGAATCTTTCCAAGATTTCGTCTTTTTACTACTCGATTCTGCAACTTCACTAGTTCCGACTACTTTCTCTTGATTAAGTTGTTGGTCTTGTAAGAGCGCCTGGGCTCTGGTTATCGCTTGGATAGGCACGTATGTAGGGTTAGATCCATCTGCGTTGTTTACAATACCTATCACGTTGATCGATGTCACATTTGAAGCGTTAACTGGGTTCTTAGGACAATCTTTGATTATGTGCTCTTTGCCACAATCGGCACAAAAGCCTTGTATGTTATAGTACTGTGATTGCCTTGCTATTGGGGGATGTGGACAATCCTTTATGAAGTGATCTCCTTGGCACCTAAAGCATGGTCCTCTAGGGCCCTGTGGTCTCTGTTGTCTCAATTGGGGCCGTGGGTTTGGGTTTGCGTACATCACATTAGTATAGTCTGGCTCCCAACTAGGTTCCATTGGTGGACTATCATAATGATATGTCTCCACATGCTCTGGTGACTCCGTGTAATAAGCTGGTGGACTAGTTACATGAGTAGAGTCAAAATTGTTTGAGTTCGGGTCACTTTCTGTGATCAAGGGTGAAGAAGGCACTAAGGCCCTACTTAAGTTCTCTTCTGCAGCAGCGTATTTGACTGAGATGACATTCACTGGTGGGGGTGGCTGCTGAGCTAAAACAGGTTGAGGTCTCTGTTGAGCCTGGTAAGGGTAGTTCTGAGGAGGCCTATAGTAATAAGGCTGAGCATTGTATTGGCCTTGATACCTACCTGGCTGCTGGTATGTTTGTGGGTAGTTCTGTCTCACGGTTTGTTTGTTGTATGGGCAGTCCTGAGCCGTATGATTTGTATATCTTCTCTCAATTGTGCAATATTGGCCACTAGGGTTGATATGAGGTTGAGGTGCATTGGGGCACACATTTGCCAAATGATTTCCACCACAAGTGTAACAACGTACGTTTGTTTGTAGCTTGGGCACCTGTTTACTAGAAACTCCTAGTTTTTGGGCCACTTTTTCTGCTAGGTCCTCTATCGAATTAGACAATTTTGTGGAGGCTAGAGAAGAACAATCTGAGTCTTTATAGACCTTTGAGAGTTCTAATTCATCTCCTAGGTTGTCCTCAATGTCTATACATATTCTTACACACTCCTCTAGCATTCTGGGTTCTTTTAGGTACACATAGGAGCGTAGTTTAGCGCTCAACAAGCCATCTAGGAACAGTGACACTTGTTTGGCTTGTGAGGGTAGCTCTTGCATTGGACATCGTTCAACATATTGTCTGAATCTACGTCCTGCCAGTCTAACTGTTTCCTGAGGGGTTTGTTTAAAGCTATGAATCAACGAAGACGTGTCATGTCTAATCCCACTTTTAGAGAATTCAGTGATGAATGACTCTAAAAAGTGATGGATGTCTCTAAATTGCCTTTGTTGCAATGGTTGGAACCAAGTTAAAGCGGTATTCTTTAACGTTAGTCCAAATGCATTGTATTGCGTGAACATGTCCTCGACTTGTTCTGCCCTCAGTACTTGCTTGAATTCTGCGACGTGGTCATAGGGATCTCCTGTCCCATCAAAGTAATTTTTCATTGATTTTACTAATTGTGTAGGTCTCAATACTCTTGCGTGTTCGCGTGGTCTAGGTAGAGGAAAATCATCTCTACCACCTGGTATTCCATGATCTCTTTGTCTATCCGTGCTATTGGTGTTCGTGGTTGTTCTATCTCTCCCTATGGGGTGATTGAAGCTTACTTCCGGTCTTTCGTTATTTCCTTGTCTTTGATTTCCATCGGCTGAGGAAGTTCCTGCCCCTGGTTGATTTGCATTCATGTTCGTTCTGGATGGAGGGAATATCAATTCACCTCTCCATGTGTATGTGCTTTTAGCGCGCTCAGGCACCACAAAGACTCTTTCTGAAGTCTCATCCAAGTATACAACCTTTCCAGGTGTATCTGGGTCCTTGAATTCATAAATTGTAATGACGCCTATCTCACCAGGGTTTTCCTTTCTATACCTCCAAAAGGCTTCATCTGTTTCCTTGTTTACGAACAACTCGGTGCTCCTGTTATCTTGAGGGATCCATTCTGGGATGAGTACTCTTGTTAATACGGATTTCCCTCTAGGTGTTCTAGGTTCTTCTAACGGTTCTTTTCCTTGAAATTTCGTTTCCGTCTCTAATTGGAGTGTGCCAAACTCATTAGTATCGTTTGGTTGCGTACTTAGGACGTACATGGTTCCTTCCTTGTCTATGTAAGCGTCTCTCTCAAATTTCACCACTGGTCTTTCCAATCCAATGGGTTGATCAGGGTTGTGCAGTTGCACCACTTGCCTTCGCAAACCATCCTCATAGATGCGAGCACCTAATCGGTTGGTTCGGAGAAACTCTAGCTGCGTTCTATAGGGTCCTTCTGGCTTTTCTAGGTATGCCACATGAGGCCCTCCTTCTGGTCTGTCTGTGCTAAATGCCATTTCTGATTCACTTGATTCTGAGCTCAACTCGTAGGGATAACTACTATTCAATTGGTGAGCCCAAGATCGAGCGGTGGTTCTCACACTAGCCTTTGATGATCTAAGGCTTCTTCTGTCCGACTTACCTATATGTTTCCCTGATCTAAGGTTCATTAATTTTCTTCCTTGCACCCTCAATTACACACTTAGATCGTCAATGGTTCTTTACTATTTCTTGATTCTTTATAATTTTCTTTGGATTCTTGTCTTAATATATGCGTCAGGAATTCGACTTTCCGTTATAGTTTTGAGTTCTCGTTCCGTCAGACTTAAGTTCTTTTTCTTTAGGTTTTCGTCACACACACTTTTACCTTAAGTCTTAAACTTGAAAGAATTAGGTATCTTGAACTTGAGGCGTTCCTATCGTCGTTAATCCACAACTACCGTTTAGCCTAAGCTAAGAATTGACTGAGGGGGTTGAGTAATCTTCCAACCTCGAGTCGGCTTTTCTGACTGCTCTGATGTCCTGTTGCCCAAGAAGCCGTGCTTCCCAAGCCCTGCTGTCTTCACTGCCTTGCTTGCTTGCCTCTGATTGCCTTTGCTAGACCTGGAAAATTCCAATATTAGACCAATTCACAAGATGATCAAACACTTGAGCATATACACCTTTTTAAGTCCCTTTCCTTTTTGCCCAAATTTTCAATGTGTGCCCTCTGGCTTCCTAGTCCCAACTGGGTGAACCTCAAAATAGCTTATCCAAAAATAGATGTATTCTTTATGAAAAAAAACAGTTGAGGTCACGTGGTACTCGTCGCGAGCTTTCTAACGAGCTATTAAGCTCAAAAAACGGACTTCGGATGAAGAAGTTATACGCGTTCAGGCCTTGGGGGGTGAAAACTGACAATCAGGTTTTCCTTCAAATATAGGCTAAGGGGTCTCCTATGAGTCTAATGGTCCAAAAATTTTTCAAAAATACCCTCAAATTTGGTCAAAAATTGGAGCCCAAAATTTGCGATGGGGGTGCACAATCGCGATGGTCTGGGACAATCACGATGGTTTGGGACAATCGCGATGGTCCGAGCGAACCATCGCGATGGCGTGGAGTTTGGACAATCGCGATGGCGCGAAAAAGTGAACCGTCGCGATGGCTCGAAGTGAACGATCGCGATGGCGTGAGGTCGAACCGTCGCGATGGCCCGGAATGAACGATCGCGATGGCGTGGAAATGGGCCGTCGCGATGGTCCAAAAATGAACCGTCGCGATGGCGTGACCAGGCGGACAATCGTGATGGCGTGGTCAACGGTCAAAGATGGACAATCGCGATGGTCCGAAGTGAACCGTCGCGATGGTCTGCGATGCGATGGCTTGAGCCAATCGCGATGGTCCGATTTTGGGCTGTCGCGATGGTCCAAAAATTGAACCGTCGCGATGGTCTATCGTGACACGTGGCACTGTCGTGGCGATGGCGTGAGCCAATCGCGATGGTGCGGGGTCAACTGGACAATCGCGATGGTCCAAGTGGACCGTCGCGATGGCTCAAGTGAACCGTCGCGATGGTCCGAAAAAGCGAACCGTCGCGATGGTCCGGCCGAGCCGTCGCGATGGCGTGAGCCTATCGCGATGGTGCGACACAATCGCGATGGTGCGACACAATCGCGATGGTCTGAGCCAATCGCGATGGTCCACCAAACAACGAATTTTTGAAATGCAACTATGGTTCCGTGTATGTGCAAGGATCGCCTACCTCGTGGTGTGGTCGCCTACCTCAAAATCCGAAAGTTGCAGACCATCGCGATGGTCCGCCACACTCGGAAATTTCTGACAGAAAGTACATTTTTTACCTTTTGGAAGCTTTCCTGATGCTCTGAAGCTCTGTACCTGCAAGAAAACTCAAGAAAACACAAGCACACACAAGCGCAAAAACTCTCTCTCGCTCTCTCGCATGCACAAATGAGGGGAAATGAGGTGAGTGGGTGGATATGGTGAATTTTCTGATTTTTTTGGAGATGAAGATGATGATGCGATGATGAAGATGGAGTATGGGGAAGGTGAAAAAACACTAAAAACTAAGTAAAAACAACAACAAAAACTGAAATTTTTACCTTCCAACGCCACTTCTTGCTATACTCTTACCATCACACATTCGTCCTAGACTCGATCCCCGGCAACGGCGCCAAATTTGGTGTTGCTCTAGCACAATGGTGAGAACCACGTTAAGAAGCTTCACCTCCTTAATGTCAATCCGTGGGAGAGGTAGGAGTGATATGAAGATCGTGAACGTGAGATGATGTGAGAGTGAAGGTGAGAAGCACAAAGATGCACACACACATACACACACACAATGAAGAGACAAGCAAGACACAATGGAAGGTAGGAAATTAGCTCTATTACTCAAGAATACTCTTACAAGCTCAAACTAGCTCTTTGCTCACACTAACCAAAATGAACCAACCTCAAAAATGAGCTCTCTAGCTCTTTTTATAGTTTCTAGACTAGTTTTGACCGGTTTCACATCTAGTGACCGGCCTAGTTAAAAAATAGGTCCTAGATGCTATTTGGAAGGGTAAACGATGTCTAAAAATAACGAAAATTGGTACGAGCATTCCACCTAAGCTCCTCAAGCTCGAGGACTCCTCGGCTTGCACAAAATGGAGCTATGAATTACAAAATGGGGTTTTGTCTATATTACATATGTTACAAGAGTGATGAAAATCACTGTTGGATATTTGAAGAGGTAATAAGAAATATATTTGTTTGGAAAATTGATCCGCCTGGCTCCCTGCTTCGTCTTCACATGCTTCCGTGGCGTCTGTGCCTCTGGCTGCTTCCAACACACACCATTGGAGGTAAATCATAAATTGAGCAGGTATGGAGGTGAAGAGTTTAATGACATGAAGAAATATTAGAGTTTGGTAGGTAGTTTAATCTATGCTACCTTGACAAGGCCAGATCTATCATATGCAGTAGGTGTGTTATCACAATTCATGCATTGTCCAAAGAAGACTCATTGGATTGCAGCTCGAAGGGTACTCGGATATATCAAAGGAACCGTAAATGAAGGCTTGTATTATGGATTTACTTCTGATACAAGAATTAAAGTATTTAGTGATGCAGATTGGGCATGTGATTCAGATGATAGAAGGTCTACTCATGGGTATCTCTGTTATATTGGAGATAAGTTAATTTCTTGGTGCTCAGAGAAGCAACATACAATTGCTTTGTCATCCACAGAAGCTGAGTATAAAGGATTGGTAGAGGCTGCAAAAGAAGTGATATGGTTAAAGACCTTGTTGAAGAGTTTTGGAACTGATCAGAGTACTCCAATTATTTTTGGAGACAATATGAGTTCATTGTATTTGGCAGCTAACCCTGTTTTTCATGCCAGGACTAAGCATATAGAGATTCAGTATCATTTCTTGAGGGAAAAGGTACTTGAAAAAGAGATTGAAGTGATGTATACTCCAACAAAAGAACAAGTTGCAGATATGTTAACAAAAAGCTTGGATGGACCTTAGCTACAGAGATTCAAAGAGATGGCAGGAGTGAAGAAGAATGGAATATTCACAATTAGTGATTGAGGGGGAGCTGTTGGAACAAACCAATCAAAAATTGGTGATTACAAAGAGTTTGAAGCAAGCTCATGATCAGATTGAAGTGGAAGAAGACACTTGAGAAAGTGAAGAGATCTCACAAATGAAGTTTGTATACATATGTACATTACAGGTGGAAATTCTTGTAATCTGAGTAGAGATAATCCTTAGGATGATAAGGAGTAATGTAATAGACGTGGGATAAGTCTAGAACTGTATGTATATAAGTCAATGATGTAAAGAAATACATATGAGAGTCATTAGAAGCCAAGTGTCATCTTCACGAGTTAGCATCGTGTCTTTCTCTGATTTCTCTCAATCTGATCATGTGGATCAGAAATCCTTTTGTACACATCTAATTTGGAAGATAATGAAGATATGTTCAAAGTTTCATGATCTAATTCCTTTCATGCTGTGAGTATGATCAATAGGAACATGTATATGTAAAGTCTGCAGAAAATCTCTCAGAGTCGCACACTTTTTCGTGTCAATGTTTTGCTTAGATCTCAGTGCACAATGTAAAGTTTTTGATGAATGAGCATTTAAAATCTAAGTTAGAAGGTAAGGAAGCTATGGCTAAAAGCATTTAGCAAAACGGGATCTGTGTGTGAGAAATCAACCTTAGAAGTTACCTATGTCAAAGTCGCTTATTCAAGAAGACAATTTCTAACATACTTTTGATCTTAAGGATCAAATTGAAGTTTTAATGATTCTTTTGAAGGACTAATGGTTGACAAGATTGCAC
>CM035426.1:123099414-123111914 GCA_020310875.1 Ceratopteris richardii
AGAAACAATGTCTACAACATGAGCTAGTTGAATGCTCACAACTGCTAGTCAAGCAGAGACCTCTCTTCACTTGAGCAAGCTTTTCTCATAGATCCTCTCTTCACTTGAGCAAGCTTTTCTCAGAGATTATATAGAGCATGAATTGCAAACTTGGTTCAACTTTAGAGCACTCTAGTAGCTACGCAATGACACCAAAATCATAGCAAATGGATAAATAGAGAAGGAGAACCAGCCCTTACAACAGAGAGCAAAATATTTCCAACAGAGCCTACACACAGAGAGAGATATCAATCACACAACTTCACTAAAATGAATGTTGATCCCATATTACTCAAAGAATGCTCAAGAGAACTTGTGAGCATAAACTAGAATCTAATATCTATCCAATGAGACATCAAATACATAAAATGGATACAATATGAGGGAGAACCAATGCTAACAACTCAGGGGTAGAGAGCTGCAACACTGCCTGCGCACACACATAGATATGCCTACTAAAAGAAAACAAACAAGCAAGCAAAGGGCTAGCTTAAGCAAGGGGCTTGCTTATCACAACTCCAGCACTTAGTGATCACTTTACATGAGCTAAAACTCCAAGAAGATGGCTCTAAAGACGTCAGGATACATGCTCCTTTTATAGTGAGAAGTGTGCCCCTAAAATCTAGGAACTACCTTTCCAAATCAGCCTCCTAACTTGGAGGATTTACTTGAGATGAATTGGGGAGTGGTTGAGTGACTTTTCTTGATGGAATCTCGTGGCTTTTGGCTTCCTTTGATTGCTCCACATGTCCATAAAAGATTCCCCATGAATTTGTAGCTTGAAGCTTGACTTTTAACACTCCCCCTCAAGCTTCAATTCTTCATCCTCATCCAAGCTCCTGCATGTTGATGCATTGCTTGAATTTTGAAAGCTTCATTTCATCCAAAGCCTTTGTAAACATGTCGGAAACTTGGTCCTTGGTACCAATCTGATGTATTGAAACTTCCTTGGATATCACCTTTTCCCTTATGAAGTGATAGTGCACTTCAATGTGCTTGGTTCTAGCATGATAGATAGGATTCGATGCTAGATGAATGCTACTCATATTGTCACAAAAAATTGGATATGTGTCAACCTACAAATTAAGCTCCATAAATAACTTCTTAATCCACATTAGCTCACATGTGACTTGAGCCAAAGCTCTATACTCAGCCTCGGTGGAAGATAATGCCACCGTGGGTTGCTTCTTTGAAATCCATGAGATGATCTTGCTACCTAGCATGACTAGGTCACCACTTGTACTTCTTCTATCCTCCTTGGAACCGGCCCAATCCGCATCAGAATAAGCTTTGACCTGCATATCATCATCAAATGAATAGAACAATCCTTCATTTATAGTGGCCTTGAGATATCGTAACATTCTTCTTGTAGCTTGCAAGTGTGTTGTCCTTGGACTATGCATAAATTGTGATAACACTCCAACTCCATATGCTATGTCAGGCCTAGTTATTGTGGCATAATTGAAAGAGCCTACAATAGAGCGATAAAAGGTTACATCCTCTAATGGCTCTCCATCAATGGAGGTTAGCTTTACATTAACTTCCATGGGATTTGAAATAGACTTGCAATGTAGCATCCCAAACCTCTCAAGTAGGTCTAGAAAATATTTCCTTTGTATGAGCATAATACCTTCTTCTTTGTATACAACTTCAATGCCAAGAAAATACCTAAGATCTCCAAGATCAGATATCCTAAACTCCTTTCCAAGCTTTGCCTTGATCTCCTCAATGCCCTTGTATCATTACCTGTAATGATAAGATCATCTACATACACACACATGTAGACTACAAGTTCTCCTCTTTGTTTGATGAAGAGAGATGGATCCGCCTTGCATTGATTGTAACCACATTTGATCAAATAGTCCACCAATCTTTGGTTCCAAGCCCTTGGAGCTTGCTTTAGGCCATAAAGTGCCTTCTTCAACCTACAAACATGATGTGGAAACTCTTTATGAACAAAACCTAGTGGTTGCTCCATGTATACCTCTTCTTCCAAGTCTCCATTGAGAAAGGCATTCTTGATATCCAATTGGAAAAGCTTCCATCCTTTGCTAGCAGCCATTGCAATGAGTGTCCTAATGGTGCTCATCTTTGCCACGGGGCTGAATGTCTCTTCAAAATCCACTCCATAGGTTTGTGCAAAACCCTTGGCCACCAATCTTGCTTTGAACCTAGAAATAGATCCATCTGAATTCCTCTTTACTTTATACACCCACTTATTACCTATTACCTTCATGTTCTCCTTCTTGGGCACTAGAGTCCATGTTTGATTTTCCTCAAGTGCATCGATCTCTTCTTGCATTGCCTCTTTCCATTCGGTGTACTTGCTTGTATCTTCATAGCAATCGGGCTCATGATCTTCTACTACTTTGTTCATATATGCATAATGTGTTGCCATGTATGAATCATAAGCTAACCTTTGAGTTGGATACTTAACTCTAGAAGACTTCCTTTCTTCACCTTTTGAAGGAATAAACCTCCTTTGCCTTGGGAACTTGATCTCTTTCTTTGACGTGGCTTCTTTCTCCATCATGTCTCCTCCATCATCTTCAACTTCATTACCTTCTTCATCCAACTCCACCAATGTTGCTTTGCCTTTGTTGATTGATTGTGCTTCATAGCTTGATGAACATCTCCCCCTCCATGGTGAGCTCATGCTTGAACTATCTTCATTGATGGAACACCTTGGGCCGCTTAGCTCTAGGTCCATTTGCTCTTCGTCATGTCCATGCTTTTCTTCTTCATAGTCCTGCATACAATCATACTTCTTATACCAAGGGAGTAGCTCATCAAATGCTACATCCCTTGATATCCTCAAGTCCTTTGTGTTTGGGTTGAAGCACCTGTAACCTTTATGATCATTTGAATATCCTAGAAACACACACTTTTCTGCCTTTGGTTGTAGCTTGTGCCTCAATTCACTTGGCACATGTACATAACAAGTACATCCAAATATCTTCAAGTGGGAAAGATCAGGTTTCTTACCATAATAGGCTTCATATGGTGTCAAGCCATGGATCCCTGAGGAAGGAGCCCTATTCATAAGATACACGGCGGTATTTGTTGCATCACTCCAAAACATATTAGGTACATTCATCTCATTAAGCATTGCTCTAGCTATCTCCGCAATGTATCTATTCTTTCTCTCTGCTACTCCATTTTGTTGGGGTGTGTACCTGCATGTTACTTGCCTCTTGATGCCTTGATCCATTAAAAAATCAGAAAAATCATTGGAGAAATATTCTCCCCCTCCATCGGACCTTAGCTTCTTGATATATGTACCTATTTCCTTTTCTATCATTGCCTTGAATGCTTTGAAACATGTAAACACATCTGATTTGTTTTTTATGAAATAAACCCAAACCATCCTTGTGCAATCATCTATAAAAGTGACAAAGTACTTGTTACCTCCAATGGATTGCTCTTTGGTTGGCCCCCACACATCTGTATGTATCAACTCCAATGGATGTTGGCTTATGTAGCCACTCTTCTTGAATGGAAGTCTCGCTTGCTTCCCTAGTTGACAAGATTCACATAAATGCTTCATACCTTGTCCTTGGAAGTTGGGAAGACCTTCAACCAGCCTCTTGAATTGCATTTCCTTCATTCTTTGTATGTTGATGTGACCTATCCTCTTGTGCCACAAGTCCAACTCCGAAATCCTCTTGTTTCCATATGTGAAGTAGACATGTTGAGTGGAATGAGAATTTACCTCCAAAGTGAAGAGTCTCCCTTGCTTCTTTCCTCTTGCTATGACCTTGTAACCTTGCTTAGGGTTCTCCACAAAGCATCCAACATTGTTGAACCTTACTTGATAGCCTCTTTCAACCATTTGCCCAACAGACACCAAGTTCTTTGTGATGGTAGGTACATGCAAGACATCCTTGAGACATCTTCCTTCCTCCTTGTCATCCAAAGCTACATCTCCAACATGGGAGATCTCATGGGCTATATCATCACCTGTTTCTACATGTCCTTTACCTATGGGAACATGTAGATTAGTAAACCAAGAAGAATTGCAACTCATATGGTTGCTACATCCACTATCAATATACCAAGTGTTATCTACTTTGCTTGAATTCCCATTCATGTGCATCATCAAGAGACTGTCATTTTCTGAACTTGTAGAAGCATAATTACCTTGGCCTTTGTATGAAGATCCTTGATTATAGCTCCTTTGGTTTCCTCCTTGGTAGTAATCTCTAGCATAGTGGCCAAACTTGCCACAGTTGTAACATCCTTCGCCATCTTGATTCCTGTTTTGTTGATGTCGTCCTCCTCTTCCTCTTGTTCTTCCTCTCCCTCTTTGTGATGAGGTGCCTTGGTCATGTCCTTGATTGCTTGAGTGGCCTTGCCTTCCTCCAAACCTTCCTTTTCCCCTTCCTTGTCCTCGTCTTCCTTTGCCCCTTTGATTACCTGCATAGAAAACTTGTGCATCCTTGCTTTTAGTTGAACTTCCACCTATGTTCATTTCTTCGGTGACCATGAGAGCAACCAATTGCTCAAAATCGGGAAGATTGTCCCTTACATAAACTGAAGTGGTAAAGGGTTTCCACTTCTCATCATCTCTCAAACCATTGAGAGTATAAGCCACAAGATCGTCATCGTCTACGTGGCTTCCAATGGAACCCAATGCATCTGATAACTCCTTGACCTTAAGTATGTAGTAATTTATGCTACTCCCTGAGCTCTTCCTAAGGTTGTTGAGCTCATTCTTGAGTTGGATCTTCCTTGCTTTGGTGCTTGTTGAATAAAGCCTTTCAAGTGTCTCCCATACCTTCATGCTTGAATCCAAGTCTTGGATATGGCCGATCATGCTATTGCTAATGTGTTGGGAAAGGATAAAGATAACCCTCTTGTCTCTTTCATTCCATTCCCTAAAGGTCCTTCTCTTGTCATTGGTTGGATTCTCATCCAACCTAGGTCTTGGTTCACTTCCACTAATCAACCCCCAAAGGCCCTTGCCCATAAGATAGTTGGAGACCCTAAATCTCCATGGTTGATAGTTCCCTTTGTCTAGCTTTTCAATTTGAGTGTTGAAGTCTCCCATATCTAGTCTTTAATACTTGACCTAGCCCTTGGCTAATGCTCCAATGTGTGTAAAATGAAAATGAGGCTCTGAGGTTACCTCAATCCAAATCTTTCCTTAGATGGACACCTTGTGCTCTTGAAACTTTGAGTAGAATAGCTTCCCCTTGATGTGAGCTACCTCCAAGAAGCTTTTGTTGATGCAAATCTTCAACCACCAACTCCAAGAGGTCTTCTTGCTTGTATGTGATGCCTCCAAGATGCCCAAATGCTCTGATACCACTAATGGGGGAAGTATCTCAACCCCTAAGCAATGACGAAGCGCGAATGACCTCCACAGGTATCCTTCTTTGACCTATGCACACCAAAAGTGCTCTTACTCAGAGCTTATGCAGAGAACTCTAGTGAGCTTTTGTAGACCTGTAGTAGACACCAAGACCTTGCCAACAAAACAAATTTTACTTCAAATGGATGCTTACACAAAGAGAAACAATGTCTACAACATGAGCTAGTTGAATGCTCACAACTGCTAGTCAAGCAGAGACCTCTCTTCACTCCAGCAAGCTTTTCTCAGAGATTATATATAGAATGAATTTTAAACTTGGGTCAACTCTAAAACACTCTAATAGCTACCCAATGACACCAAAATCATAGAAAATGGATAAATAGAGAAGGAGAAACAGCCCTTACAATAGAGAGCAAAATATTTCCAACAGAGCCTACACACAGAGAGAGATATCAATCAAACAACTTAAATAAAATGAATGTTGCTCCCAGATTACTCAGAGAATGCTCCAAAGAGTTTGTGAGCATAAAATAGACTCTAATATCTATCCAATGAGACAAGAATTACATCAAATGGATACAATATGAGGGAGAACCAATGCTAACAACGCATGGGTAGAGAGTTGCAACACTGCCTGCGCACACACATAGATATGCCTACTAAAAGAAAACAAACAAGCAAGCAAGGGGCTTGCTTATCACAACTCCAGCACTTAGTGCTCAGTTTACATGAGCTAAAAACTCCAAAAAGATGGCCCTAAAGAACTCGGGATACATGCTCCTTTTATAGTGAGAAGTGTGCCCCTAAAATCTAGGAACTACCTTTCCAAATCAGCCTCCTAACTTGCAGAATTTAGTTGAGATTAATTGGGGAGTGGTTGAGTGACTTTTCTTGATGGAATCTCGTGGCTTCTGGATTCCTTTGATTGCTCCACATGTCCATAAAAGATTCCCCACGAATTTGTAGCTTGAAGCTTGACTTTTAACACCAATGACACCAAAATCATAGCAAATGGATAAATAGAGAAGGATAACCAGCCCTTACAACAGAGAGCAAAATATTTCCAACAAAGCCTACACACAGAGAGAGATATCAATCACACAACTTCACTAAAATGAATGTTGCTCCCAGATTACTCAGAGAATGCTCAAGAGAATTTGTGAGCATAAAATAGACTCTAATATCTATCCAATGAGACAAGAATTACATCAAATGGATACAATATGAGGGAGAACCAATGCTAACAACTCAGGGGTAGAGAGTTGCAACACTGCCTGCGCACACACATAGATATGCCTACTAAAAGAAAACAAACAAGCAAGCAAGGGGCTAGCTTAAGCAAGGGGCTTGCTTATCACAACTCCAGCACTTAGTGCTCACTTTACATGAGCTAAAACTCCAAGAAGATGGCCCAAAAGAAGTCGGGATACATGCTCCTTTTATAGTGAGAAGTGTGCCCCTAAAATCTAGGAACTACCTTTCCAAATCAGCCTCCTAACTTGGAGGATTTAGTTGAGATGAATTGGGGAGTGGTTGAGTGACTTTTCTTGATGGAATCTCATGGCTTTTGGCTTCCTTTGATTGCTCCACATGTCCATAAAGATTCCCCACGAATTTGTAGCTTGAAGCTTGACTTTTAACACTCCCCCTCAAGCTTCAATTCTTCATCCTCATCCAAGCTCCTTCATGTTGATGCTTTGCTTGAATTTTGAAATCTTCATTCCATCCAAAGCCTTTGTAAACATGTCGGCAACTTGGTCCTTGGTACCAATATGATGTACTGAAACTTCCTTCCATATCACCTTTTCCCTTATGAAGTGATAGTGCACTTCAATATGCTTGGTTCTAGCATGATAGACAGGATTCGATGCTAGATGAATGCTACTCATATTGTCACAAAAAATTGGATATGTGTCAACCTGCAAATTAAGCTCCATAAATAACTTCTTAATCCACATTAGCTCACATGTGACTTGAGCCAAAGCTCTATACTCAGCCTCGGTGGAAGATAATGCCACCGTGGGTTGCTTCTTTGAAATCCATGAGATGATCTTGCTACCTAGCATGACTAGGTAACCACTTGTACTTCTTCTATCCTCCTTGGAACCGGCCCAATCCGCATCAGAATAAGCTTTGACCTGCATATCATCATCAAATGAATAGAACAATCCTTCATTTATAGTGGCCTTGAGATATCGTAACATTCTTCTTGCAGCTTGCAAGTGTATAGTCCTTGGACTATGCATAAATCGTGATAACACTCCAACTCCATATGCTATGTCAGGCTTAGTTATTGTGGCATAATTGAAAGAGCCTACAATAGAGCGATAAAAAGTTACATGCTCTAATGGCTCTCCATCAATGGAGCTTAGCTTTACATTAACTTCCATGGGATTTGAAATAGGCTTGCAATGTAGCATCCCAAGCCTCTCAAGTAGGTCTAGAATATACTTCCTTTGTATGAGCATAATACCTTCTTCTTTGTATACAACTTCAATGCCAAGAAAATACCTAAGATCTCCAAGATCAGATATCCTAAACTCCTTTCCAAGCTTTGCCTTGATCTCCTCAATGCCCTTTGTATCATTACCTGTAATGATAAGATCATCTACATACACACACATGTAGACTACAAGTTCTCCTCTTTGTTTGATGAAGAGAGATGGATCCGCCTTGCATTGATTGTAACCACATTTGATCAAATAGTCCACCAATCTTTGGTTCAAAGCCCTTGGAGCTTGCTTTAGGCCATAAAGTGCCTTCTTCAACCTACAAACATGATGTGGAGACTCTTTATGAACAAAACCTAGTGGTTGCTCCATGTATACCTCTTCTTCCAAGTCTCCATTGAGAAGGCATTCTTGATATCCAATTGGAAAAGCTTCCATCCTTTGCTAGCAGCCATTGCAATGAGTGTCCTAATGGTGCTCATCTTTGCCGCGGGGCTGAATGTCTCTTCAAAGTCCACTCCATAGGTTTGTGCAAAACCCTTGGCCACCAATCTTGCTTTGAACCTAGAAATAGATCCATGTGAATTCCTCTTAACTTTATACACCCACTTATTACCTATTACCTTCATGTTCTCCTTCTTGGGCACTAGAGTCCATGTTTGATTTTCCTCAAGTGCGTCGATCTCTTCTTGCATTGCCTCTTTCCATTCGGTGTACCTGCTTGCATCTTCATAGCAATCGGGCTCATGACCTTCTACTACTTTGTTCATATATGCATAATGTGTTGCCATGTATGAATCATAAGTAAACCTTTGAGTTGGATACTTAACTCTAGAAGACTTCCTTTCTTCACCTTTTGGAGGAATAAACCTCCTTTGCCTTGGGAACTTGATCTCTTTTTTTGACGTAGCTTCTTTCTCCATCATGTGTCCTTCATCATCTTCAACTTCATTACGTTCTTCATCCAACTCCACCAATGTTGCTTTGCCTTTGTTGATTGATTGTGCTTCATAGCTTGATGAAGATCTCCCCCTCCATGGTGAGTTCATGCTTGAACTATCTTCATTGATGGAACACCTTGGGCCGCTTAGCTCTAGGTCGATTTGTTCTTCATCATGTCCATGCTTTTCTTCTTCAAAGTCCTGCATACAATCATACTTCTTATACCAAGGGAGTAGCTCATCAAATGCTACATACCTTGATATCCTCAAGTCCTTTGTGTTTGGGTTGAAGCACCTGTAACCTTTATGATCATTTGAATATCCTAGAAACACACACTTTTTTTTGCCTTTGGTTGTAGCTTGTGCCTCAATTCACTTGGCACATGTACATAATAAGTACATCCAAATATCTTCAAGTGGGAAAGATCAGGTTTCTTACCATAATAAGCTTGATATGGTGTCATGCCATGGATCCCTAAGGTAGGAGCCCTATTCATAAGATACACGGCGGTATTTGCAGCATCACTCCAAAACATGTTAGGTACATTCATCTTATTAAGCATTGCTCTAGCGATCTCAGCAATGTATCTATTCTTTCTCTCTGCTACTCTATTTTGTTGGGGTGTGTACTTGCATGTTACTTTCCTCTTGATGCCTTGATCCATTGAAAATCAGAAAACTCATTGGAGAAATATTCTCCCCCTCCATCGGACCTTAGCTTCTTGATATATGTACCTGTTTCCTTTTCTACCATTGCCTTGAATGCTTTGAAACATGTAAACACATCTGATTTGTTTTTGATGAAATAAACCCAAACCATCCTTATGCAATCATCTATAAAAGTGACAAAGTACTTGTTACCTCCAATGGATTGCTCTTTGGTTGGCCCCCACACATATGTATGTATCAATTCCAATGGATGTTGGCTTATGTAGCCACTCTTCTTGAATGGAAGTCTCGCTTGCTTCCCTAGTTGACAAGATTCACATAAATGCTTCATGCCTTGTCGTTGGAAGTTGGGAAGACCTTCAACCAGCCTCTTGAATTGCATTTCCTTCATTCTTTGTATGTTGATGTGACCTATCCTCTTGTGCCACAAGTCCAACTCCGAAATCGTCTTGTTTCCATATGTGAAGTAGACATGTTGAGTGGAATGAGAATTTACCTCCAAAGTGAAGAGTCTCCCTTGCTTTTTTCCTCTTGCTATGACCTTGTAACCTTGCTTAGGGTTCTCCACAAAGCATCCACCTTTGTTGAACCTTACTTGATAGCCTCTTTCAACCATTTGCCCAATGGACACCAAGATCTTTGTGATAGTAGCTACATGCAAGACATCCTTGAGACATCTTCCTTCCTCCTTGTCATCCAAAGCTACATCTCCAAGATGGGAGATCTCATGGGTTGTATCATCACCTGTTTCTACATGTCCTTTACCTTTGGGAACATGTAGATTAGTAAACCAAGAAGCATTGCAACTCATATGGTTGCTACATCCACTATCAATATACCAAGTGTTATCTTCTTTGCTTGAATTCCCATTCATGTGCATCATCAAGAGATTGTCATTTTCTGAACTTGTAGAAGCATAATTACCTTGGCCTTTGTATGAAGAAACTTGATTATAGCTCCTTCGGTTTCCTCCTTGGTAGCAATCTCTAGCATAGTGGCCAAACTTGCCACATATGTAACATCCTTCGCCATCTTGATTCCTGTTTTGTTGATGTCGTCCTCCTCTTCCTCTTGTTCTTCCTCTCCCTCTTTGTGATGAGGTGCCTTGGTCATGTCCTTGATTGCTTGAGTGGCCTTGCCTTCCTCCAAACCTTCCTTTGCCCCTTCCTTGTCCTCGTCTTCCTTTGCCCCTTTGATTACCTGCATAGAAAACTTGTGCATCCTTTCTTTTAGTTGAACTTCCACCTATGTTCATTTCTTCCGTGACCATGAGAGCAACCAATTGCTGAAAATCGGGAAGATTATCCCTTACACGTGGCTTCCAATGGATCCCAATGCATCTTATAACTCCTTGACCTTAAGTATGTAGTCATTTATGCTACTCCCTGAGCTCTTCCTAAGGTTGTTGAGCTCATTCTTGAGCTGGATCTTCCTTGCTTTGGTGCTTGTTGAATAAAGCCTTTCAAGTGTCTCCCATACCTTCATGCTTGAATCCAAGTCTTGGATATGGCCGATCATGCTATTGCTATTGTGTTGGGAAAGAATAAAGATAACCCTCTTGTCTCTTTCATTCCATTCCCTAAAGGCCCTTCTCTGGTCATTTGTTGGATTCTCATCCAACCTAGGTCTTGTTTCACTTCCACTAATCAACCCCCAAAGGCCCTTGCCCATAAGATAGTTGGAGACCCTAAATCTCCATGGTTGATAGTTCCCTTTGTCTAGCTTTTCAATTTGAGTGTTGAAGTCTCCCATATCTAGTCTTTGATACTTGACCTAGCCCTTGGCTAATGCTCCAATGTGTCTAAAATGAAAATGAGGCTCTAAGGTTACCTCAATCCAAAGCTTTCCTTAGATGGACACCTTGTGCTCTTGAAACTTTGAGTAGAATAGCTCCCCCTTGATGTGAGCTACATCCAAGAAGCTTTTGTTGATGCAAATCTTCAAGCACCAACTCCAAGAGGTCTTCTTGCTCGTATGTGATACCTCCAAGATGCCCAAATGCTCTGATACCACCGATGGGGGAAGTATCTCAACCCCTAAGCAACGACAAAGCGCGAATGACCTCCACAGGTATCCTTCTTTGACCTCTGCACACCAAAAGTGCTCTTACTCAGAGCTTATGCAGATAACTCCAGTTAGCTTTTGTAGACCTGTAGTAGACACCAAGAGATTTCCAACAAAACAAATTTTACTTCAAATGGATGCTTACACAAAGAGAAACAATGTCTACAACATGAGCTAGTTGAATGCTCACAACTGCTAGTCAAGCAAAAACCTCACCACTCCAGCAAGCTTCTCTCAGAGATTATATAGAGAATGAATCTCAACCTTGGGTCAACTTTAGAGCACTCTAATAGCTACACAATGACACCAAAATAATAGCAAATGGATAAATAGAGAAGGAGAACCAGCCCTTACAACAGAGAGCAAAATATTTCCAACAGAGCCTACACATAGAGAGAGAGAGAGAGATATCAATCACACAACTTCACTAAAATGAATGTTGCTCCCAGATTACTCAGAGACTGCTCCAGAGAATTTGTGAGCATAAAATAGACTCTTATAGCTATCCAATGAGACAAGAATTACATCAAAAGGATACAATATGACAGAGAACCAATGCTAACAACTCAGGGGTACAGAGTTGCAACACTGCCTACGCACACACATAGATATGCCTACTAAAAGAAAACAAACAAGCAAGCAAGGGGCTAGCTTAAGCAAGGGGCTTGCTTATCACAACTCCAGCACTTAGTGCTCACTTTACATGAGCTAAAACTCCAAGTAGATGGCCCAAAAGAAGTCGGGATACATGCTCCTTTTATAGTGAGAAGTGTGCCCCTAAAATATAGGAACTACCTTTCCAAATCAGCCTCCTAACTTGGAGGATTTAGTTGAGATGCATTGGGGAGTGGTTGAGTGACTTTTCTTGATGGAATCTCGTGGCTTTTGGCTTCCTTTGATTGCTCTACATGTCCATAAAAGATTCCCCACGAATTTGTAGCTTGAAGCTTGACTTTCAACACATATACATATACATATACATATACATATACATATACATATACATATACATATACATATACA
>CM035426.1:123121914-123139414 GCA_020310875.1 Ceratopteris richardii
TGAGCTCTCTAGCTCTTTTTATAGTTTTTGACTAGCTTTTGGCCCTGTCCAGACCTAGTGTCCGGCCTAGTTAAAAATTAGGTTCCAGGGCTTATTTGAGGGCTCAAACGAAGTCTAAAAATTATGAAAATTGGTACGATGGTACTTCTAATACTCCTCAAGCTCGAGGACTCCTCGGCTTGCACAAAATGGAGTCTAATCTACCAAAAACGGGATTTACAATGTTTGTGTAGTGATTAAAATCACTTGAGTTGTACATAATCTAAGGAAAAAAAATGATCTGGCCTTGTTGCCGCATTGTGCATGATTCCTCTGTTGCTTTGTGTGCCAACACTCCCCCCTTCCTAGCGTCTGTCGCCCCTGACAGACCTTTGTTCGCGCGGGTGGTCGATGTAATATTGGATGACATTGGTGGCCAGTTCATGTTCTCCTATCCTTAAGCGTCTTGCTAGATCGGCTTCCAATGCCTCCCAATTTATTGCACCGGGGGTTTCTGGTTGCGGGGTGGTGTAGTACTCTGAATACATTGCTTGTTCACAAGCAAACAGTTGAAGTAGATGTGTCGGCTTTGGTGCGAAAATCTCCGAGTGGTACTCCCAGAAACCTGATCTGAACATTTCTTTGAAGGTCTGTTTGTAGCAGGCGGGGAGGTACTTGATGCGTGCATGCCAAGCGTAAGCCACACGGATACTGGGGGTGGTGCTCATGTCATACACCAAGTCGTAATTTCCATTGCTAAACCCCGGAAGACGTACCTGTGGTGCGGCTGCATTTCTAAAGGTCTTCAGCACTACTTGCATCATATCTAAGATTTTAAGCATCATTTGCGCTGCTACATCTTGCATGGGCTTCAAGCGCGGCATCCAGTGGCGAATGGTCCCCATCATATATGCTATCGATGGTGGTCCTTGTGGTGGCGCGATGTACGGGTAGTTCAGCCATTCCTTGCATTGCGCATTGTTCTGTACCTTGATATTAAATGCCTTCCACGACCTGCGGCGGGGGACTGGACCGTAGCATGGGTTGTACAGGAGGTGCAGCGGCGCGTTGTTCCATGTGCGTAGCATTTCTGGGTAGGTCTCTAAAAGTTTCTGCCGCCATGTTGGTTGACGAATCTTGCCTTTTCGCACCTCTGGAGGAAGGTCTTCGGGTTGAAATTGGGCCGCAAAAGTAGGAATCTGACCCGTGACTCTTTGTATTTCTGCATTATAATCAGCCAAGATAATATAATATGGCCTGTACTGGAGTTCCGATGAGAGAATCAGGCGTCTCGATGACAAGTTCTTGAAGTAAGCTGATTGTAACACAGTCTCCTCTATGACCCTCATGGCCTGATTTTGCACTACGATGCGCTCTTCATGCGAGGTCCCTATTTCCTCCACTTGTCGTAACCATGGCGGCCGTGGTGCCTCGAACGTGTCTTGCGCTTCTTCTGTTTGTTGGCCTCCTGGGAATGGTTGCGGATCATATTCTTCATCAAACGTTTGTTCCACAGGAATTTGCACAACTTCTTCGTCCGTGGGAGCCTCCAGAGGGGACGATGGTCTCTCATATTGTAGTAGGCGTGTTTGCAATTCAGTTACCTGTTCCTGGAGATCTTTTATGGCCTCTGCGTTGAGAAGCGAAGCCACAGAGGGGGTGGTTGGAGGGGCAGCTGTTGGTCCTTGTTGGTGTTCCTGCTTCAGTTGTCCTAGCTCCTCCGATAGCTTATCATGTGCTTCGAGCAGCGTGGCATAATCTTCCAATATAATCTTGATATTATCGGGGGTCACTGCTTGAAACTTGGATGGGCTGATGGGTGCCCCCGGTGTGCTCTCAATAGCTGCCTCCAGGTTCTCTTGATTTTGTATTTGCAGACGTCTGTTCTCTTCCTGAGCAGCCGCAAGATGGCGTTTAAGTAGCGCCATATTTCGCTGAAGTTTTGAGTTGCGTTCCAGCTGTGTCCGTAGGTGACCTTCTACCACCTGCACTGCTTCCTGATCTACGTTCTGTAGCTGTACCTCCAATATATTGTGGGCTTCTTGGAGGGTGTGGAACTGTGTGTGGAGGCGAGTGTTCTCCTCTTCTAGTACCGCAAGGCGGAGCTGTAGTGTCGCTGAGTGCTCTTGCAGGCGTGCGTTTTGTTGCTGGAGCTGAATGTAATCTGTTCTTAAATTTGATATACAAGCCAACATGGTGTCCAATGCATTACCTATAGATGAGTGGGGGGTGTTTACCGTGGAAGATGCATGGGAAGGGAATTGGGGAAGGGAGACAGTGAATGATGTGTCTACGAAAGTTGTGTGTGTGGGTGAAATTGGTGGAGGGGGAATGGGAGGAGGTGAAACCGTGGGTGGTGAAATGTCCATCCCTTCAGGAGTGGGTGTTAGTGTGGGGCCTGCCATATACACTGGTATGGTAGGTGGTGTGTGTGTGGAAGTGGTGAATAGATGTGAAGTGGGGTGGGGAGCTGAAAAGACAGGGAATGGTTGAGGGCCTGGTTGAAAAGCCCTAGCAAAGATGTCCTGGAGGGATTGTAGAAATGGAGAGAGGGATATCGGGGGTTGGGGTCGTAAATTTGAGGAGGGCTGAAAGGGTTGCGTGGTAGCAGGGAAGCCCATGAATGTAGATCTAGGGTCAGGATGACCCGTGGCTGAGGGCGTTGGGGATGGTTGCCCTAGGGCAGGGTCTAGGAGGGGTTCGGCGGATTGTGTAGTGTTGGGGTTGTCTTCGAAGATAGGATTATCAGTGGTAGAGAATAGGGTGGCACTGGAGATCGGAGTACGGAAGATGAAGGTGGGGTCGGTGGGTTGAGTAGTCGATGTGGTTTCTACTGTTTCTCTTCTAGGAGGTGATGGTGGGGGAGTAGGTGGTAGTGGTTCGGTGGACTCCTCATGGGTGGCTGGGTGCTGTTGGCTAGCTGTCTAGGAGGTTGTTCTGATAGTTTCAGGTGTAGTAGTCGGCTCTTCTGCAACTGTAACGGGAATTTGTATATTTTTACCTGAGCGAGGTCGTGTCTGGAACCTTCGTGGGTCATATTGAACTGAAGGCCTCTAAATGGCAGTGCGCACAGCTTCTACAACTCCATATGTTTCTGCCATCAATAAGAGACCTTCCCTGTACTCTGAGTCAACTCCCGCTTCTTCCAACAACTGAGTCATAAGTACTCTGCTGCTCTGTTCAGTGAGTAATTGCTGCGATCGTACTCTTTCCATAATCTGATACAGCCTTCGGAGTTCGGCTGTATATGCTGGGGCTTCAGTGGTCTCTTCTTCATACGCTTCTTCTTCTTCCGGATGTCCGTGTTGTTGACTTTCCTGAGTGTCACTCCAATGGACATGTCTACCGTCTGTAGACTTTCTTCTTCTTCGTGAGGATGTGCCCTGCTCCTCTGCCTCTGAATAAAACTCTACATCAGAGAATTGTGTGCTTTGTAGGAATGCTTCGAAATCCTGGGGGTCCAGTCCTTCAGCCTCTCCAGTGGCTGCAAATTCAAATTCAGGTGTGACAGGAGGAGCCGATGGGGTAGGTTGTGTCGTAGTGTCGGATTCCGACCTGGGTATCCTAATGGTAAAGGGAGGTACCGTGCCCTCTCTTAATGGTGATGCCTCAGGAGTAGTCAGGACTTCCCTTGTCTGGACACAAGGGATCGCGCCCCTCATGCGCTTGGACTGATGTGTGGATGTCTTGAGCCTTTTAAACATTTGTAATTGTGCCCAAGTTAAGGCACGCTCAATGGGGACATCATATGCCAAGCATCGGTAAATGATGCGTGTGAGTGCACAGCATCCGTTCACCACTAATTTCCTAGAAGCCCGTTTGTTCGCTTCATACAACTGATCTATAATCCACACTGGTAGCTTAATAGGTAGCGCACCTGCCTCCGCCAAGTAGAGAGCAAACCAGATCTTCTTGTGTGGTTGCGTGAATCGGTCTTGACCGGGGAAGGCGAAATGTTGCATGCACATGCGGAGAGGGATGGACACATTTGGGGTGAGGGCTGCCATGTCTTTCAGCTTCACTACTTTCCTGTCCTTCATGTTGTTGGGAACGAGAGCATCCTTTTCTGAGGGTACATGCGTGCCATGCATATTTAAAGCGTCGCTTACCAACTCCACAGTAAGTTCAAACCTCTTCAACTCGTTGTTGCCCAGCAATGAGGGGAGAACAAATGATCCGGGTTGGTCCTTATCTTCATTAGCTTGTAATGTGGAGACCAAATAGTAACATCGGAGGAGATCGGGTTTAGGTAGTGGGGCTTCAAAATATTCCGCCAATCCTGCTCGTTGCCATATGATCTGTAGATTTTCTGTGTTTTGTAAAGTCTCGAACTCCTTGGAGAAAAATTGGAATCGCACCCATGATCTGTCATACTCGCATTTAGACTCCCAGATATACTTGGCCTCACCTAATGGACCGGGCATGCCATTGAACCAATGAGAATTCGCATGAACTCTTTCCGTGATTCCTGTAGGTGGATCTGGCACCGGGAGTTGCTGGAGGTGTTGCATCTCCACTGGTCGTTCAGTCGGGGGCACATCCACGGGTAGGCTATCCACATCAATTCCTGCAGTAAGTATCCCTACTTGTGAGCCCGAACCTGTCGCTTCTACCATTTTTCTTCTTGCTTTCTGATTCTGTGAGAATATAGAATCATGTGTTAACATCGTAATGGACAAAATAAATCCGTTGTTGTCCCCGTTACAACATTAACATGAGGTAGATGGTGAGTTAGTGGTTAGTAAGTGCACGAAGACAGTGAGTGTAGTTAACGTTTGTGTATTCCTAGGAGACTAATGCCGTTAGTAAGTGGGGTGAATTTACAAATCGGGGTCGGGGGGTTTATTACAGATCTTAGACTACCAAATGCAGTGGATGGGCTTTGCTTTCGGTTTCGTAGAGACTCCAGAGAGCTGTGTCGGTGTCGCTGTTTGGGAGTGGGGCCTTTTAGGGACCCACTTATAAGTGATTACATGCATGCTCATGGGTCTTGGTGTGTTCCTAAGTGTTGAGCACGAGGGAATACTGGTTGTACTCGTAGATGGGTTATGCTGCATAGGTTGTGGCCTTGGTGTAACTACTTGTGCCCTCAAGCAAGCCTTAGGCACCAAAATTTGTCTAGATTGTGGGCTTGCCTTCATCGACTTCTTGGGCACCCAAATAGATTTTACTTTAGCAGAAGAATTTCTGACAGACTTCTTATTAGCGTCGTGTTGTTGGTTACTAATAAGAGGCTTTGCCCGTGTAGTTGACGGTGGTGTGCCCTGTCGTTCGCCTTTCCGCACCCACACCTGGTTTATTTTCTGGGACATTCTGCTGCGCAGGTATTTTTGATCTCGGACATAGGTAGTACTCTGCTTCTTCTGCTTGTGATCCGCCTTTGGTTGCTGCCTCCTTCTGGCCTTTGGAAAAGAAGGGAGTTCCGTTGCATCCCTGACTCCTTTTTTGCAAATATCATTCCTCTGTAACACAGGGTTTTGAACAAGAACAGCATGGTCATCTTCATGTGTACCCCTGGAAGGACCAGGAGTCTGTGCCTTTCCTAGCTCCTTGAGTGCTCCATTGTCTAATTCTACTGTGACTCGACTATGATTGAGCCAAACCTGGAGAAGTCCACTTCTTAGGTTTAGATTGACTGCTTGGTCATAGATCCAATCCTGACCCAAGACGAGAGGTTCAGTGAGATCCTCATCTTGACACACTAGTACTTTAACGGTCAGTGCCTCATCGTGAATGTAGAGGGGAAGTTCCACCTCGCCCATGCAAGGGGTTTCCACTCCTCCCAATCCTATAAGATATGCTTCCACAGGATTGACAGTCAATTGTAATTCTTGGCAGTAAGACAATTTAACAGCACTAGTGGCTGCACCTGAGTCAATCAAGGCTCTTACGGTCCTTGCACTCTTTCCTTGTCCTATATCTAAGGTTACGAAAGGACGTCTATCAATTATCCTATGCGAGCTTGTTCCTGCAACTTCACACATGGCTATGGGAAATCCTTGGTCTGCATAGTCATTCGCTCCAGGCTGATCTCTACCTTGCCTTCGTAATTTCATCCTTCTGATGCGTTCTAAAGCCTCTGCTTGAGCTTCTTCTCGAACTCGCTTTTCTTCCTCTTTGCGTTTCTTAGCAGTGTTGAGTCGACTGAGCATTTCCTCCGTGAGGGGTTCCTGATACAACTTGACTCTGCAACCGCTAATATAATTTGGGAGAACATCACCCTCTAATGTGGCCAATTGTACTGCTCCGCTCGTGGAGATCCTATTGATGATCATAGGTCCGTAGCCTCTCTTTTCTAGCTTCCTCGCGTGTTGTTTTAGTGTATAGACTAAAACTAGATCTCCTGCTTTCAAGCCTTTATCCTTCACGTGGGCATCAAAGTATGCCTTCTGTCTCTTCTTGGCTGCGTATATCCCTGCAGCGGCTCTCAGTCTCGTTTCCCCTAATCGTTCAAGGTCAAAGATCCTAGAGGAGAGCTCATGACCTGTCCATTCGTGCTCTTGTGCTACTCTCAATGTAGGGATCAGGAAGTCCAAGGGTAACACAGCGTTTTGGCCAAATACCATATGAAAGGGGGTGGCTTGGAGTACCGTTTTGTAGGCAACTCGGTATGCCCAAACAGCATGGTGTAGCTGTTTGTCCCAGTCAGAGCGTTTAGTGTTCACTAATTTTGTCAGCACATTGCACAAAATCTTATTAGTGCTCTCAGCTTGACCATTAGCTTGAGGGTGATAAGGGGCAGACTTCTTGTGTATTACCAAGAATTCTTGGAGTAGATTTTCAATAACTTCATTCAAGAAATGAGTGCCTCTATCACTTACAAGCTCTATAGGTAGTCCATATCTCGTGAATACATTCTCAAACAAGAATTTGGCAGTTGTTTGAGCATCGTTCTTGGTTGTAGCTTTTACCTCTACCCACTTGGTGAGATAATCTGTTGCCACAATGATGTATTCCGCATGAGAACCCTTAGCTGGGGGATTAATAGGACCTACGAAGTCTATTCCCCACTTAGAGAATGCACGTCCACTCATCATAGGTTTCAGTGGCATCTCATCTTTGCGTATAGGATACTGAGTCCTTTGACAGACATCACACCGTTTCACATAGGTATGTGCATCCATGTGAAGGGTAGGCCACCAGAAGCCCGCAAATAGTATCGCCTTGATTACCCGATCTGGTCCAAAGTGTCCTCCTGCTACACCTTGGTGAGCAGTTTCCAAGATCTTCAGATATTCACTTTCGTGGACACATAGTCTCAGGTAACCATCTTTACCGCGCTTATATAGATTATTACCGATGAGTGAGTAATCCTGGGCTTCTTGTTCTAAACTCCTTTTCCTAGCTAGAGTCATGTCTGGAGGGAATGTGTTTGTTCTCAAGAATGATACTAGAGGTTCACTCCAATCTGGCACAATGGATACTTGATAAAGAGTGGCATGTTCCACTGGTGGTTTAGTGCAACAGATTGGGCATTCCTTGCACAACTTTTGGACATCAGCTTCCATAGTTGGCCAGTGCACTCCGAATCTTTTTAGAGTCTGTAAAGTTCGTTGTTTTGAATGGTGTTGCTCTAATGCACCTACATGTGCTAATTGCAACCATTTAGCGTACTCATCCTCTTCTACGCAACAAGCCAAGATCCCTTGATCTGTGTGCTTGTACATGCTTCCGGCCATGATGTGATACTTTTGGGCTTTTACAACCTCTCTATTCCGTGTGTTTACCACTGGATGGTTAGGCCCGTATGTCAAGACTGGTACCAAAGGCTTAGCCCACTGCGGCACCACCTCCAAATTAAATAGGTAAGCATCAGGAAGGTCATCTGATACTCCTTGTGGGGCTTCTCCAGACGTGAGTCTAGAGAGATGATCTGCTCTCAAGTGAGTCCTCCCTTTTCTTACCACGACCTCAAAATCATATTCCATTAGCAAGAGAAACCATCTTACTAATCTTCCCGTATTGCATGGCTTGTTTACTAGGTATAACAATGCCTGATGATCAGTAAAAAATTTAAACTTATTTGCAAGCAAATAGTGTCTAAATTTCTTGACTGCATATACCATGCCTAATCCTTCGCGCTCTGTAGTGGTGTAATTCCGTTCAGCCGCATTCAATTGTGTACTGGCATAGGCAATTGGAAGATCCATATTACCTTCACCAGTAGGTTGTGCAAGCACACATCCAATGGCATAATTGGACGCATCAACATGAACATGGAATGGCTTATTCCAATCTGGTGTGGTCAAGATTGGTGCTGAACATAATCTTCGTTTAAGTTCCTGGAAGGAATTCTCACATTCATCCGTCCACTCAAAGTTTGTCAGAAGTCCGTACATGGGCTTTGCAATGACAGCATACATGTGTATAAATCGTCGATAATAACCACAATGCCCCATGAAAGCTTGTACTTCCTTGACATTCTTTGGCCTAGGTAGCTCTGCTATGGCTCTCACTTTTTCTTCGTCGGTAGATATGCCATTCTTTGACACTATGTGTCCTAGAATCTTTCCTTGCCTGACCATAAAAACGCACTTTTCTGGGTTCAGGCAGACTTGATATTCTCTACATTTGTCAAAGATTTGTCTGAGTTCAGGAATATGAGTTTGTCTAACATTGGAATGAGCACAAAGATCATCAACATAGACTTCTAAACTCTTCCTCAGGAACTCCTTAAACACATGGCACATCAGCCTCTGGAAGGTGGCTGGTGCATTGGTAAGCCCAAATGGCATTACTCTAAAAGCAAAAATGCCCCATTCTGTGGCAAAGGCTGTCTTATGCTGATCCTCTGGAGCTATGGCTACTTGATTGTAGCCCGAAAATCCATCAAGGAAGCTGTACACTTCCTTGCCTGCCACTCTTTCTAAGAGATGCTCTGTTATGGGAAGCGGATAGTTATCTCGAATTGTGGCGGCATTAACCTTTTTCAAGTTAATGCACACACGCAGCTTGCCATTCTTCTTGGGCACCACTACGATGGGGGATACCCATTCAGTGTGCTCAATTTCATAGATAAATCCAGCTTCGACCAGTCTATCTATCTCCTCCTTGATCTTAGCAGCGTAATTATCATTATACGTATAAGGCTTTTGCTTAGAGGGTTTGGCATTTGAGGTCATGGGGATGGTGTGCGAGCATATGTCCGGGTCAACCCCTTTCAAATCCTTGTAACTCCAAGCGAATACATCTCTGTATTCTCTTAGCAAGGCAATCAATTCGTGCTCTTCTTCTTCTGTCAGGTCATGGCCTATATACGTGCATCTCTCCTCTCCTTCTTCTAGGGCCACTACGATTTTCTTGGTAGTTTCTTTGTTATCATAGGCCTCTCCTGATTGTGCCTCTCGTTTGGGCATTCTAATCATGACTCTCCTGTCATCTATCTCATACTTCTTAAAATTTTCTGGGACCTCAAACAAAGATTCTTCCTCTTCTGGTAAGGCTTCTCTCTTCTTTCGTTTCTTTCCTTCTTCCTTAGGGGTCACATGTGTTGCTAATCTTACGTCATTTGTCAGCTCTCCATGCCTCTGGGTTTGAAATTCTACCTCATGGAAGTATTCTTCATCTGATGCAAATGGTGGGTCCATAATGATTGACTCTAGATCGGAGTCACTTGCATCCTCAAATGCATCAGGGCTAGGTTCGCATTCTTCTAGAACTGCCTCTCCCATGATTGGCTCTATGGAGAAGACTGAAATATCATAGCCATCCTCATCACAGTGAGGTGTCCATTGTTCTTCGTTGATGGCTACGTCCATTGTTGCTAAGATTTCTGCCCAACCGTGAGGTTCAAATTCTTCGTCTGGAAAAACTATAGGTGCATAGGCTGGGTCTTGGATTGATCTATGGGTTTCTTTCGCACCTACCTCTCTGGCTTTCTCTCTCTTCTCTTCTTCTACTGCTACCTTGCACATCCATAAGTGGGTGTCTTCATGCATCCATGAGGATCCAGACCCTATGGAATGCACCGATTCTGTGTCATCTTTAGCTCTATGGATGGGATTCCACTGGATAGGAGGGACATCTCTATAAGAATAATCCTTGAGATTGACTTTGGTTGTAACACCTAAGTGTTGCAGGTACAAAGAATTGGTCCCCCAATCCTGTACCACTTGCAACTGTCGCATGAATGGTCTTCCCAAAATCATCTCATAGGCATGATTTTTGCTGAAGTCACATATGGCAAAGGTATGTTCAAACTCGACACCACAAGTGGTGAGAGTTATTCCTTCTAGCAATCCTAGGGGTCTCTCTATGTGACCATCGGCCATCTGCAATTTCATTCTTGTTGGCCTGAGTGCTGGCTTGCCCCAACGCTTCCATAAGGAGGTGGTGGCAATTGCAACTCCTGCACCTGAGTCCAAAATTGCCTTCGTGGTGTAGTCCTGGTAGGTGATGGGAAGATAGGTGTTCCCTTCTTCACCTTCACACATATCCCCTATCTTATCCAAGGGAATTTCTGGCACTGTCCTATGGGATCCTACCTGGGAACGAGGTTTTGCTATCTCTGGTACTTGTTTGGCTACATGTTTCCATAATTCAGGTCTAACCTTGAGTAGCTCTTCTAACCTAAGATTACACTGCACATTAGTGTTCTTCACTACCTCTGTGTTCCTAGGAATGACTGAGTCGTCGTTCCTTACCATGACTGTGGGTGCTCTCATACATGTGGACTTTGCTTCCCATGGGCCTGTGAAGTGGGGTAGCTCTTGTATGGAATTAGACTCAATGTCTAATCTCTCGTGAGACTGAACACTCTCATGCTCCCCGTAAATAGATGGGATGTCTTGTGGGAATTGGTCGTGTGCATCGTCCACAAGTTCAAAAGGAGGGGCGACCTCGCTTTCGTTATCCCATTTGTCTTCTTGAATCTCTCGTAGGAAGTCTGGTGCAAACCGATTCATAGAAGAAGAAGTGTCTGGCTCCGTAGAATTGGGCGCATAAGCAACCTGTGAAGGAGGGCTGATTCTATTGTTGACTCTCTCCTCGTTCTCGCAAATGGCTGGAGCACAAGCTTCTTGGGGAGGATTACTTATTCTATTACTTTTCCGAACAGGCTCACACATTCCCTGAGAAGGAATGTAGGCAACCTGTGGAGGTACTTGAGCTTTCGAGGGGGGCTCATCTGCCTTTTGGGGGGGAATATAAGCTTCTTGAGGAGGCCCACGGGCTTCCTGAAGAGGCTGGCTTACCCGTTCTCTTGCCCTTCCCTTTCTTTGAGGGGTAGATTCCTTTTCTGGCTGTGCTATTGGCCTCTCTATTCTTTCTAAGGAGGGGAAGTTGTCCGGTTTAGGGGCATTGGCCACATACACTTCTGATTGGGAATGATTCCTGTTTTTGCTTGCTTTTTCTTGGTCTTGATTTTTTTCTTCCTTTTCAGATCTTGCAATTATCCTCTCTAACTTCTCTAGGAATCCATCCAAATGTAATTGCGTTTTGGCTGAGCCTGAGTAATTGAAAAGGCGACTGGCTTCAAACATAGTCTGAGCCAATGCGACCATTTTCGCGCATAGTTTGGTTCTTTCTATCTCTAGGTCAGCTCTAGGATAGCACTTGTCATGATCCGTGACGTTTGGCCCTTCTTGGATTCTGGCCTGATATGCTTTAAGCATCATGTCTATGTCTTCGGGAGTGGGATCAGCTAATACCGATCCTGTTTGGGGTGGTGGGTGGGTTACGTGGGCTGTCTTAGAGAGTGGAGGGGTGGAGGGTGATGGGGATGGTAGCGGTGGTAACGTGTGAGAGTGCGGTTGAGATGTGATCTCTATGATTTTAGCCTTGGTTTCTCGTAGACTTTCCTCAAGTTCACTCATCTTCTTTGCCCATTGCCTTTTCATACGTTCGCGGCTATCTTTCCAAGCTCTTGTTCTCTTTTTATTTTGGCTCTCAGTATCGCTAGCATCTAGGCTCTTTTCCTGGCCTACCCCTTGGTTTTGCTGCAATGCCTGAGCCCTAGTGACTACCTGTACTGGTGCAGTGGAAGTGACACTTCCTGAGGAGTCTACCACTAACCCAACAACGTTGATAGGGGTGATTTTTGGCATGCTATTGGGGTTCTTAGGGCAATCTCGTAAGAGATGCTCTTTTCCGCAGTCTTGGCAAAAGCCTTGGATAGTCACGGACTGAGTTTGTGTAGGCGGAGGTAAGGGACAATCACGAATGAGGTGATCACCTTGGCATCTGTAGCACGGCCCTCTTGGGAATGGAGGTCTGATTTGCCTAGATTGAGGCCTAGGATTGGGGTTTGTATACATGATGTTCGTGTAATCTGACTCCCAACTAGGTTCGTTCGGCTCTTCACCATAGTAGGACTCTCCATGTTCTGGAGACTGCATGTAGTAAGCCTGGGGGCTATCCACATGGGTAGAATCAAAGCTATGATCACTTGGGTCATTTTCAGAGATCAAGGATGTTACAGGGACTATAGCTCTATTCAGGTTTTCTTCTGCAACAGCATACTTTACCGGAATCACATTAGCTGGGGCTGGGGTTTGTTGTGCTAGCACAGGCTGAGGCCTTTGTTGGTTTTGATATTGAGGTTGGAAATTTTGTTGTGGCCTGCCATATGGTTGTGGAGGGTACTGGTTCTGGTATCTGCCTTGTTGGTAGGGCTGAGGGTAGGGTTGCCTAACCGCCTGCTTGTTGTATGGGCAGTCTTGTGCGGTGTGGTTGGTGTATCTCCGTTCTATGGTGCAGTACTGGCTACTAGGGTTTACTTGGGGTTGAGCCATAATGGGACAGACGTTCGCCATATGGTCACCACCGCATGTATAGCACCTTTTCACAGGAGCAAACCTTGGAATTTGTTTGCTAGTCACACCTAATTTCTGAGCTACTTTTTCGGCCAGTTCCTCAATTGATGTGGCTTGTGTGGAAGATTGACCAGATGCACTATCTGAATCTTTGTAAATTTTGGACAGCTCTAGCTCTTCTCCTAGGTTATCTTCAATGTCAATGCACATACGTACACACTCTTCTATAGTCCTAGGGTCTTTCAGATACACATAGGATCTCAATTTTGGACTCAACAATCCGTCAAGGAATAAGGCTACTTGTTTAGCAGATGTGGGTAGCTCCGAAATAGGGCACCTTTCAAGATATTGTCTAAATCTTCTTCCGGCAAGTCTCACAGTCTCTTGAGGGGTTTGTTTGAAGCTGTGAATCAGTGAGGAGGTGTTGTGCCTTATGCCACTCTTGGAGAACTCAATAATAAATGCTTCTAGGAGTTGGTCTATGCTCCTGAACTGGCGCTCATCCAATGGTTGAAACCATGTAAGTGCCGTATTCCTCAGGGTTAGACCGAAGGCATTGTACTGCGTGAATAGATCCTCAACTTGTTCGGCTCTCAAGACTTGCTTGAACTCCGCCACATGATCATAGGGATCTCCTGTGCCGTCAAAGTAATTCTTCATGGACTTAACTAGCTGGGTGGGTCTCAAAGTTCTTGTGTGCTCCCTAGGTCTCGGCAGAGGGAATCCATCTACATTTCTTTGGTTCCTGTGGGCTCTATGCATCTCGGGTTCTACCCTATTCGTCTCGGTTCTTGTTCTTTCTCTGCCCACTGGGTTGGCAAAACTTACTTCCGGTCTATCTCTACTTCTGTCTCTTTGCGTACCATGAGCTTGGGAAGTTCCAGCCCCAGGGTGACCATAGGATACATTTGATCTAGGTTGGGGGAAAATAAATTCGCCCTTCCAAGTGTAGGCATGTCTATCATTTTCTGTCACCCCAAAGATCCGTTCTGAAGCATGATCTAAGTAAGTCACTCTACCTGGGCTGTCCGGATCCTTAAACTCATAGATCATGATATTTCCTATGTCTGTTGGCTGATTAGACTTATACCTCCAAAAGGCTTCATCAGTTTCTCGATTGAGGAGCAACTCTATGCTCTTGTTGTCTTGGGGGACCCATTCAGGCGTGATAATCCTAGTGAGAACTGATTTACCTCGAGGGGTTCTAGGTTCCACTCCCATGTTTCCTTGTTCCAAGTCACCTAAGTCCGCTTCTGAAATTACATTTCCAAATTCATCTGTCCTATCTGGATGACTGGTGACTACGTATATGGTTCCTTCCTTGTCCAGGTATGCACCGTTTTCAAACTTGACAGCTGGGTGCTCTAGTCCTATGGATTGGTCAGGGTTTTTAATCTGGACCACAGATCTTCCTAGGCCGTCCTCATAGATGCTCGCACCTAATCGGTTGGTCCTAAGGTATTCCAACTGTGTTTTGTAAGGGCCTTCCACCCTGTACAAGTAAGGCATACCTGAACTTCCCGTAGGTCTATCCATGCCTTGAGACATCCCTGATTCACTGGTATCCGAGCTAGGGTAATGAGAGTGGTGACTCAACTGCTGGGCCCAGGACCTAGCAGTGTGGTTGACACTAGCCTCTGAAGATCTAAGGCTTTGTCTCTCTCTTACTAGGTGTCGTCCTGATCTAAGGTTCATATGCCTATCTGATTAGCCCCAAATTTTTTCCAGAGTACAACCTCGTTGCCGCTCAATTGGTACCAGTCACTTGATTCTTTTTAGTTATTCCTCGTGTTTAAAGTCTTATCTGTTATTACGTCGTCAGGAATACTTGAATGTTCTCCGTACTTTCAGGTTGATCGTTCCACGTTAGGTTCTTTCCTTTATGTTGTCGACAGTACAGAGATTAAGTTTTTAGCTTGAACTTGAGTTTTTAAGTAGTCTTCAACTTGATAGTGGCCTATCGTCGCCCTGACTTGCTCCTACTTCTAATCGCTCTTAGCCTAAGCTAGGAATTGACGAAGAGGAGTTGAGAATATTCCGACCTTTCTTGCCGAACCTTGCTCTTTAGTGCTCGAGAAGTTGATTCTCAAGCGTGTGCCACACCGTTGCTTGGATACACTCAGTCGCTTCTCAATAGGCCTGCATAAATCCCAAGATTAGCTCCAAGTAGATCTTTCAATTGACAGACAATTTATTTCAGACACTTTTTTAATGACCCTTGTTCCCCCTTTTGCATTGTTAGAAATTTACTCTAGAGCTCCCTTGGTGTTCCTACCCCTCAGTGTGTCAACTTCCAAATATCCTATCTGAAAATCAACGCATTATTCTTATAAAAAACAGTTGAGGGCGTGTAGTATATGTCACGAGCTTTCCGACAAGCCCTAGAGCTCAGAAAATGGATTTCGTATGAAAAAGTTATGACCGTTCAGGGTTTAGGGGGTTAAGTACTAGACAAACAGAACCTTTCGGGGGTTTTAATGCATTTTCTAAGGCCTTCGTAAGTAGATGAGTACATGAAAGTGCAGATATGCCCAAAATTTAGCCTAAATTTCCAAAAATTCACTCCTTAATTTTTTGCCGAAAATGCCTGTCTATCGCGATAGACGGTGTCTATCGTGGATTTCTGTCTGTCGCGATAGACGGTGTCTGTCGCGATAGACGGTGTCTATCGTGGATTTCTGTCTGTCGCGATAGACGGTGTCTGTCGCGATAGACGGTATCTATCGTGGATTTCTGTCTGTCGCGATAGACGGTGTCTGTCGCGATAGACGGTATCTATCGTGGATTTCTGTCTGTCGCGATAGACGGTGTCTATCGTGGATTTCTGTCTGTCGCGATAGACGGTGTCTGTCGCGATAGACGGTGTCTGTCGCGGATTTCTGTCTGTCGCGATAGACGGTGTCTGTCGCGATAGACGCTGTCTGTCGTGGATTTCTGTCTGTCGCGATAGACGGTGTCTGTCGCGGATTTCTGTCTGTCGCGATAGACGGTGTCTGTCGCGATAGACGCTATCTATCGTGGATTTCTGTCTGTCGCGATAGACGGTGTCTGTCGCGATAGACGGTGTCTGTCGCGATAGATAGAAAAAACGCAAATTTTTGAAAAACTTCTAGTGATCTAGAATGCCCTCAAGGTGTAGGTTACAGTGCTACTCATGCATTCACAAAATGTTAAGATTTTCTGTCTGTCGCGATAGACAGAGATCGTCGTCTCGGGAACTGTGCAGAGCCTGTCGTACCTGCGCACACTGCTGGGGATGATGGTACAGCAAAAAACCTGCAAAATAGCTCAAGAAACATGCAAAAACAGCGCATGCAAATTCGCTCTCTCGCTCTCTCTCACAAGTGAAATGAGGGAAATGAGGTGGAGATGGGGATATAGTCAAAAACTGAAATTTTTGCGATGATGGAGATGGAGGTGGGAGATGGGAATGATGATGATGGTGATGAAGATGGTGAAGAAAGTAAAAGAAATTTGATGAGAGTGAAGAAAATACCTACCACTCCAACGCGTCAACTCTACGTCTTACCATCACACGCTCGTCCTCAAAGCTCGATCCCCGGCAACGGCGCCAAAATTTGGTGTAGCTCAGTGATGAGTAGCACCTCCTTTAATGTCAATCCGGGAAGACGTGAGGATGGTATGAAGACCTCGAGCAAGTGGCGGCACCAGTGCGTGAGTGAGAAGCATACAAGCATGCACACACATACACACACGCGCGCACACACGGCAAGACAAAGAGAGAGAATCAATGGAGTGCTTTAGATTACTTTCACAAGCTCTTACAAGTTCGTTTCAATTACAATCTAACCTCAAAAATGAGCTCTCTAGCTCTTTTTATAGTTTTTGACTAGCTTTTGGCCCTGTCCAGACCTAGTGTCCGGCCTAGTTAAAAATTAGGTTCCAGGGCTTATTTGAGGGCTCAAACGAAGTCTAAAAATTATGAAAATTGGTACGATGGTACTTCTAATACTCCTCAAGCTCGAGGACTCCTCAGCTTGCACAAAATGGAGTCTAATCTACCAAAAACGGGATTTACAATGTTTGTGTAGTGATTAAAATCACTTGAGTTGTACATAATCTAAGGAAAAAAAATGATCTGGCCTTGTTGCCGCATTGTGCATGATTCCTCTGTTGCTTTGTGTGCCAACAAAGGGGCTTGCTTATCACAACTCCAGCACTTAGTGCTCACTTTACATGAGCTAAAACTCCAAGAAGATGGCCCAAAAGAAGTCGGGATACATGCTCCTTTTATAGTGAGAGGTGTGCCCCTAAAATCTAGGAACTACCTTTCCAAATCAGCCTCCTAACTTGGAGGAATTAGTTGAGATGACTTGGGGAGTGGTTGAGTGACTTTTCTTGATGGAATCTCGTGGCTTTTGGCTTCCTTTGATTGCTCCACATGTCCATAAAAGATTCCCCACGAATTTTTAGCTTGAAGCTTGACTTTTAACAACATATACATATACATATACATATTCATATACATATACATATACATATACATATACATCTACATATACATGTACATATACATATACACATGCATATGCATATACATATACATATACATATACAGATACATATACACATACATATACATATACATATACATATACATATACATATACATATACATATACATATACATATACATATACATATACATATACATATACATATACATATACATATACATATACATATACATATACATATACATATACATCTACATCTACATTTACATATACACATACATATACATGTAC
>CM035426.1:123146914-123161914 GCA_020310875.1 Ceratopteris richardii
ACATCCTTGATTATTATTATATTTCCTTGTGCGGTATGGCAATCATTGACTTCGGCATCAAATGGACCTCCAAAAACTTCATATATCCCTCCTTTTGTAATGTCCGTGAGACATACGGCGAGTGCAAATGCATTCCCCCTTTCGTCTGAGGTGGAGAATGAAACATTCATATACACATCCTCTGAGTGCAAATGCATTCCCCCTTTCGTCTGAGGTGGAGAATGAAACATTTATATACACATCCTCTGCATCATCTTGGTGTTCATCCTTCTCATGCCCCAAAGCCTGCTCTTTCCCGATCCAATCTGAGGAGACCGCAATTGCGTCATTTATGCTTCCATGCTTCAACTCCCTCCTCCGATCGCCCCATGTGCGAGCATCTGGATGAGTGTATGTGTGTGTATACGCATGGGGGTATGTGTGAAATTATGGGGGTGCGTGATTGTGTATGTGTGTGTGCTTGGGCATGTGTGGGGTGAAAGTGTATTTGTGTGTGGATGAGGTTATGTATGTGTTTGTGCTTATGTGTGTGTGCGTGCATGTGCTTGTGTATGTATGAGTGCATGTGTATATGGGGATGTGGAAGGGGGTGTGTCCACGTGTGTGAGAATGTGCATGTGTGTGTGTGAAGGGTGTGTGTGTATATGTATGGTTGTGTATGTGTTGCGATTGTGAGTGTGTGTTTGTACGCATGTGCGGGTGATGTGAAGAAGAGGTGTGAGGAGGCGGGGTGGTGTGAGGGAATGGTGTGAGGAGGCGGGGTGGTGTGAGGGGAGGTGGTGGGCGGAGGAATTGGCGGGGGAGAGGGGGGGATCTGGCGGGGGTTAGCGGGGGGGAAAGGGGAATTATGGCGGAAGGGGGGGGGGGGGGGGGTGGGGGTTATGGCGTAGGGGTGCGGGGGCGGAGGGCGGAAGGGGGTGCGGAGGGCGGAGGCGGAAGGGTGCGGGGGCGGAGGGCGGAAGGGGGTGCAGAGGGCGGAGGGGTTTGGCGGGGGAATTGGTGGGGTGAGGGGGGGGGGTTGGGCGGGGTCGCGGGGGGGTTTGGAGGGGGAATTGGCGGGGGTAAGGGGGGGTTGAGCGGAGGGCGGAGGGCGGAAGGGGGTGCGGAGGGCGGAGGGGTTTGGCGTGGGAATTGGTGGGGTGAGGGGGGGGGTTGGGCGGGGTCGCGGGGGGGTTTGGAGGGGGAATTGGCGGGGGTGAGGGGGGGGTTGAGCGGAGGGCGGATGGCGGAAGGGGGTGCGGAGGGCGGAGGGGTTTGGCGGGGAATTGGCGGGGGGGGCGGGGGCTAGGTGGAGGGGGCTGCGGGGGGAACTGGGCGGAGGGGGGCGGGGGCTAGGTGGAGGGGGCTTCGGGGGGAACTGGGCGGAGGGGGGCGGGGGCTAGGTGGAGGGGGCTGCGGGGGGAACTGGGCGGGGAAGGTGGGAGGAGGGCGGAAGGGTGCGGCGGGGGAAGAGGGTGCGGAGGGCAGAGGCGGAAGGGTGCGGGGGAAGAGAGAGAAGGAGGGGGGAGAGAGGGAGAGAGAGAGAGAGAGAGAGAGAGAGAGAGAGAGAGAGAGAGAGAGAGAGAGAGAGAGAGAGAGAGAGAGAGAGAGAGAGAGAGAGAGAGAGAGAGAGAGAGAAAGAAAGGGACGGGGGAGGAGAGAGAGAGAGAGATAGAGAGAGAGAGAGAAAGAGAGAGAGAGAGAGAGAAAGAAAGAGAGGGAATAGAGAGAGAGAGAGAGGAGAAGGAGAGAGAAAGAGAGAAAAAGAGAGAGAGGAAAGAGAGAGATGGCGGGGAAGAGAGAGGGGAGGGGGATCTACAGACCCCCAAATCAAGATTTTGCACCGTCCCTGGTGCAATTTCTTCTTTATTCTACTTATTTCTTCAGAATGAACTTGCAGATCCTCCAGTTGCACTGCCAGGACTCCATACCACACTTTTGGAGAACCAAAATACATATAATTCACAGAATACCGGTGGTGATCTTCAACATGCCAACAAAAGGAGGAGAAACACATTCCCATATACAGCCAGGGAACCAGATCTCCAGAGATTTTCTCCTCCTCAAAAGCTAAGATTGATCCACCCAGCCAATGCTACTCAAATTCCACCCAGAGCTTTCATACGAGCTGTGTGTCTCTCCAAGTCTGGCCTGAGGAAAACCACGACCAAATTTCTTTGTCTCTATCTCAGCATCATAAAGGACTTTCACTTGCTCAGCTGCATGCTCCACTATTCGCCAACATTCCCCTTCTACACAACCAACAGAAGCTTTCTCCCGAAAAGATCCATGAACAGGCTTCTCCCTCTTGTTCAACCCAAAATATTCATCCTTAAACTGGTTATCATATTTTTCAAAGGACTCTAATGTGAATGGTGGCCCGTGCTCAAAACCAAACGTTCCATCCTTATCTGCAGATTCTGTGCAAACATCTATAGGAATTAATCGAGGACGGCCTCTTTTCCGTTTCTTCTGTTCCTTGATCCATCCTAAAGGTATATCTGCAAAAGGAAGATCTTCTCTGCTCTTGAGTTCATAATCTTCCACCTCTGATACTTTTATATTGGTTGCCTCCTCACGGCTTGTGCTTTCCTGCAATTGCTCATTCTCCAACACCTTGTGGTCTTCATTGCCCCTTCCTGTAATTACCTTATCCGCAACTTCTTCCTCAATTTCATTAATCTCCACTGTGCAACACTCTGCACTTCCCATCATCCAATTTAACAATGTATCCTCTTCTTGGGGTAGAGAGGGCATTACCTGAGTATCCACAGTATATCCAGTAGTTTTTCCTGAGTCGAATCCTTCTTCCAAATGTAGTTGCAGTTGGCTATTGGTATTTGTTGAAATCCATAGTTTATTTTTTCCCCAATCTTGCAAAGCTTTTGCTTGTCTCAGCCAAGGTCTCCCCAGGAGCAAAGGATAGGAAGTCTCTTGTGGAAGTGTAATAACAACAAAATCCAACACAAAGTGGCAACCCTGTACTACCATCAATACATTTTCAATAAAGCCAAGTGGTGCAACCCGATGTTGATCTGCCAATGTAACTGTGAATGGTGCCAACTTGGTGGGGTTCAATTTCAGCTTCTTCATTGTAAAATCTGGCATCAAATTGATACCAGAGCCTCCATCTATGATCACACCTGTAAGAGCTTCATCCTTTATACAAACTGATAATCTCGAACTTTGGTAGTCTGCTATGGATGCAGGAGGAAAATCAACCATGAAACCATCTATACTAGGTGATTGGACCAAGTGAGCAGAGTGTATAATCTTCAATAAGTCACTTCTTATTTTTGAATCCATCCTTATAAGTTCATATAGACTAACCTTGTGATGAATACCTTTCAAGATCTGTTCAATGTTTACCTCCTGAGTATTTTCTTGCAGACTTGTTGGTTGGCCCCTTAGAGAAGTAGTCATTTCTTCATAGGCTCCTTCAATTTCCACTTGGTCCTTCCATCCAGACTTCTTTTCTTCCTCTTTATCCTGAATTCCTTGTTGTTCCCCCCTAAGGTTTGCTGCTGCTTGCCTAGCTCTGGTCATCATGGGCATAGCAGAGGATGAAACAGCATAGGATTGAGTGGTTTTCCTTTCTTCATGTGGAGAGACTGCAATCATGTGGATTGGAGCAGGACAACCTCTTGGGCAATCTTTGGTATAATGATCCTTGGCCTCTGGACAATGCTGACAAGGAGGCGCATCTTCTGGAAGAGAACACCTATTTTGCATGTGGCCGTACTCACCACAACGATAGCACATCAAAGGTCTATTATATCTAGGCCTTGCAGGCCGATTCTCCTCTCTATTTGAAGTATTTGATGTACTAGCATAATATGAATCCAAATTTTGAGGGTTACCTCTCTGCTGTGTACCCTTGAGGTAGTAGCAATCTCTGGCTTCATAACCATCTTTCCCACAAAATTGACAGCTTACCTTAATAGGGCAATTAGCCTTGGAATGTCCATTGTTGTTACAGATTGTACACCAAATTTGTCTCCTTATATCCTGAGTGGTCTTCAAATCTTCTAACTCTCGGCGAAGTTGAGTCACTTCATCATCAGTGCGACGCAGTGGTGGCAAGACCTTCTCTTCTTGTTGATTTTGCTGCGTCTTCAATGCTTCCAATTCCCTCCTCAGTTGCTCAATAGGATCCATGTCTGCAGCGTACTTTGGTTGTGTATTCCCTTCGAAATGTTGCCTTGCTTCTTCAATGCGTGATGCCGCTGCAACAAAATCATTGAGGGTCGCATCCAATCTAAGAGATTCATGAAGCTTCTGCTGAGATGACCTGGGCAGAGCTTTCTCAATCCATTTTTTAACCAAAAAGTCACCTGGAGCATGTGGCAGACGTGCAACAAGTGCTTTTGTTCTAGTGTGAAGTTCATGAAAAGATTCACCTGGCCTTAGCTTCAAATTCTCTAGCTGATCTAAAGCTCTTTCCGGAGAATCACTTGGTCGGAATGTTTGTGAGAAAGCCGTCTTCAGAGCCTCCCAAGTAGTGAAATGGCCATCTGCATATTGACTAAACCATTTATCTGCAAGGCCCTCCAATGTGGATGGAAAAAGTGCCAACATTGCATCTTCTCTATTCTGCAGACCACGTCCACGGCATAAAGAGATAAATCTCCTCACATGATCATCAGCATCTTCATAAGCATGTCCCTTGAAGGTAGGGAACTTGATGTTGATCCTGGAGAGTAGATGAGAAAGATCCTCCATTTGGACTGGTGTCTCTTCTGACGTATCTGAGGAGAAGTCTAGAGTTCTCCTATACCCTTCTTTTGACAATGGTGTCACACCCAAATCAATAGATAAATTTAGGGAGGACAGAGGGGAGGTAGACTTACTAGCCGTGGTTATTGCTAACTTGTTAAGGCTCCTTCGAACACGAAGAGATTCCTTATCTGCTCGTGTATGGGTCATATACCTATTCGCAATTGCAATAGGGCAAAACACCTCTCACAGAAATGCAAAGGTCCCACTGGGAGTGCCAAACTGTAGAGGAGGTACTGGGGTATCCGCTTTTAACAAAAGTAGAGAACGAAAACTAAACACGTCCAGTACATCACCTACTCAAGGGGGGTTCTCTTTAGGGAAGTATACCCTTTAACATTTCTGTGAGTAGGCCGACAACAAGAATTGTACAGAATGGTAAATGCTTCAGAGAATATGGACAACAAATGACCAAGGAAGACCATACACTTCTTGATTCAAATCAGGGGATTACAATGTTGGGCACAGTGGTGCCTAAGGTGCAAATTTAGGATTAACAAGCTACAAGCTTAGGGCTAACAAACCACCTTAAAAGAACATACTCTAATACAACCGTTTCTTCCTATCAGCATAAGGACCACTGATATGCAGACTAACTCAGAACAATACAACTGGGAGAATTTCTCAAGAGAATAAAGGTTAATCAACACACTGACTCACAGAAGAGATAACCCCAAGCTACTCTCTTACACTATAGTGCTCATAGCCCTTCACTGTGAAGCCTACCCTCTGTATACACGACAGAGTAGCTCCCACAGTAGACTTGAAACCACCAAGTACAAGAGAGAACTTATGTACATATACACGCATCAATGTAACTCTAAAAATGTTGTACCCCAATGAGCAAAAATCCATTGCTTTTATAGGCCCCAATAGGCCAAGAGCCTTGCCGAATCTTCACGTCCATTGATCACGCGCCAGTTCATCATCCAAAATTGGAGGAGTAGGTCAAATATTCCCTTGATTTGAATTAGATCCACAAAAATAGGTAGTCGCCGTGAATGGTTGGCGGCCACTTTTACTCTTAACAATACACTTTTACCTTTTCACACCAAACATCCTTGATTATTATTATATTTCCTTGTGCGGTATGGCAATCATTGACTTCGGCATCAAATGGACCTCCAATATATCCCTCCTTTTGTAATGTCCGTGAGACATACGGCGAGTGCAAATGCATTCTCCCTTTCGTCTGAGGTGGAGAATGAAACATTCATATACACATCCTCTGAGTGCAAATGCATTCCCCCTTTCGTCTGAGGTGGAGAATGAAACATTTATATACACATCCTCTGCATCATCTTGGTGTTCATCCTTCTCATGCCCCAAAGCCTGCTCTTTCCCGATCCAATCTGAGGAGACCGCAATTGCGTCATTTATGCTTCCATGCTTCAACTCCCTCCTCCGATCGCCCCATGTGCGAGCATCTGGATGAGTGTATGTGTGTGTATACGCATGGGGGTATGTGTGAAATTATGGGGGTGCGTGATTGTGTATGTGTGTGTGCTTGGGCATGTGTGGGGTGAAAGTGTATTTGTGTGTGGATGAGGTTATGTATGTGTTTGTGCTTATGTGTGTGTGCGTGCATGTGCTTGTGTATGTATGAGTGCGTGTGTGTATGGGGATGTGGAAGGGGGTGTGTCCATGTGTGTGAGAATGTGCATGTGTGTGTGTGAAGGGTGTGTGTGTATATGTATGGTTGTGTATGTGTTGCGATTGTGAGTGTGTGTTTGTACGCATGTGCGGGTGATGTGAAGAAGAGGTGTGAGGAGGCGGGGTGGTGTGAGGGAATGGTGTAAGGAGGCGGGGTGGTGTGAGGGGAGGTGGTGGGCGGAGGAATTGGCGGGGGAGAGGGGGGGATCTGGCGGGGGTCAGCGGGGGGGGAAAGGGGAATTATGGCGGAAGGGGGGGGGGGGGCGGGGGTTATGGCGTAGGGGTGTGGGGGCGGAGGGCGGAAGGGGGTGCGGAGGGCGGAGGCGGAAGGGTGCGGGGGTGGAGGGCGGAAGGGGGTGCGGAGGGCGGAGGGGTTTGGCGGGGGAATTGGTGGGGTGAGGGGGGGGGGTTGGGCGGGGTCGCGGGGGGGTTTGGAGGGGGAATTGGCGGGGGTGAGGGGGGGGTTGAGCGGAGGGCGGAGGGCGGAAGGGGGTGCGGAGGGCGGAGGGTGGAAGGGTGCGGGGGCGGAGGGCGGAAGGGGGTGCGGAGGGCGGAGGGGTTTGGCGTGGGAATTGGTGGGGTGAGGGGGGGGGGGGTTGGGCGGGGTCGCGGGGGGGTTTGGAGGGGGAATTGGCGGGGGTGAGGGGGGGGGGTTGAGCGGAGGGCGGAGGGCAGAAGGGGGTGCGGAGGGCGGAGGGGTTTGGCGGGGGAATTGGCGGGGGGGGGCGGGGGCTAGGTGGAGGGGGCTGTGGGGGGAACTGGGCGAAGGGGGGCGGGGGCTAGGTGGAGGGGGCTGCGGGGGGAACTGGGCGGAGGGGGGCGGGGGCTAGGTGGAGGGGGCTGCGGGGGGAACTGGGCGGGGAAGGTGGGCCGAGGGCGGAAGGGTGCGGGGCGGGGGAAGAGGGTGCGGAGGGCGGAGGCGGAAGGGTGCGGGGGAAGAGAGAGAAGGAGGGGGGAGAGAGGGAGGGAGAGAGAGAGAGAGAGAGAGAGAGAGAGAGAGAGAGAGAGAGAGAGAGAGAGAGAGAGAGAGAGAGAGAGAGAGAGAGAGAGAAAGGGATGGGGGAGGAGAGAGAGAGAAAGAGAGAGAGATAGAGAGAGAGAGAAAGAGAGAGAGAGAGAGAGAGAGAGAGAGAGAGAGAGAGAAAGAAAGAGAGGGAATAGAGAGAGAGAGAGGAGAAGGAGAGAGAAAGAGAGAAAAAGAGAGAGAGGAAAGAGAGAGATGGCGGGGAAGAGAGAGGGGAGGGGGATCTACAGACCCCCACATCAAGATTTTGCACCGTCCCTGGGCAATTTCTTCCTTATTCTACTTATTTCTTCAGAATGAACTTGCAGATCCTCCAGTTGCACTGCCGGGACTCCATACCACACTTCTGGAGAACCAAAATACATATAATTCACAGAATACCGGTGTGGAGGTGATCGCAATCCGGGTGGATCGGGTCCGGTCGTAGCACACACAGGTTGTATGAAGCTAATGAATGTTGGAAGCTTTAAGGACATGAAAGTGAAATTAATGTTGAGTATGGAGAAGAGAGAGATGTTGAAATGATTATGGGAATAGGAATGTAGGAGTGCAAGTTAGATTTATGAACATGAATGATAAGAATGAAAGAGAACCATACATACGAATGAAATTTGGAAGGAAGAATGGTCCATTGAAGGAGCTTCTTAAACACTTCCTAATTCCAATCCATATGCATAGTCTTCTTTGGATGATATGTATGCATGACGAGAATAGATGGAACCCTTACACATAAACCAGTTTCGAAAGGAAGAATGGTCCAATATTGGAGCTTCTTATACACTTTCAGAAACTAATCAATATGTATGGGTATGTATGGATTATATGCATGCAAGTGAATTATGATGATAGAGTTTACTCACAAGCTCAAAGAAACATCCTCACTGGTTCAACGCAATACTGCGGAGCCTTCTCACACATAGAGAAATAGAAGACATGTAAAAATACTTAAGAGACTGAGAGAGAAGACAAGAGACAAGTGACAAGTGACATGAATTAAAAGGATTTGAATTAAGTTACATGTAAAATATCGTCGTGGTACGTCATGCTAAGCATTCTACTGATCAAAGGTGGTTCCGACCCTCAAACCATGACAGTTCAACCGAATGTCACACGTAAGAAGGTGAGTTCCACTCCAGTGACCCTATGTCTGTCTAGGCTCGTAACGTCTAACTAAAGAAGTCTAAGACTCATTAAAATCAGCTCTAACTCACTCACACGCTCCACCGAGGGTGAGTCAAGATAGAGATGCTGGTTTCAAGAGCCTATCTTAAATTGGAGTTCTAACTTAAATTTGAAACTAGGTTCTATACTCATACTAGCTCACCTTGGATCCTCACTCGCTCAACCGAGGGTGATCGTCTCAAGGAAACCGTAAGCTAGCATGAGCCCTATGGATGCCTAACAATGATGCTCTAGGAGTTTGGAGGGGGGTTTATATAGTTTTTTGAATGAATTTGGGCCCTTGGATCTAGAGAAATCAACTCTCAACTCTAGGATCACTACTTTTGATTACAACCATTTGATTAATCAAATCAATGGCTTGGAATTGTTTTTTCTATAAAATCTAGTGTAAAGGATTGAAATTTAGGCGCCCTCATTCTCCACCATTGGATCTGGGGATGATCTGGACCGTCGGATCAGTGCTGACATCAATTCGGATAAGATAAGCCACTATTTTTGGAGAAATGCTGCATTATTGATCTTTGATTGTAAAAAAGGTCTTCTTTTATGGAAAAAATTTGTGGATCCTCCTTCCTTTATGCTTTAGTGCATCTCCACCCTTGAATATGAGCTCATCTTGACCGTACAACATGGTTCAATCATATTTTGACATGTGGCAGACATTCAAGCCTTCAATTTTCTTATTCTAGAAAACTGCGGTGACCTTGAAAACTAGACTTTGTGCTCTTTGACCCTCCAAAAATCTTTGATGAAGATGAAACATTGTAGGACTATGTTTCCAAAGATCTCCTTCAGGAATATGCAGAAAAAACTCCCATCTGAATCTAACTTGTACAAGTTTGACTACATTTGGAAGCTTGCAAGGTGGCATTAAGGTGTCTAGGAAGCTCGGATAGCCTTGAAACTTTATACAAATATGTAGCCACATATGGTCTTTATACATGCCAAACCATATGGCTAACATAAATTTCTATACAAGAATTTGTAGGGTCAAACTAGAAAAAATACATTTTTACAAAATGAACATAGCATATCAATGTGCTACAAAATCCATTTTCTACTGAAATTGGGGCTATAGACTGCCTTTGACAATCTTTACAAGTATATGAATTTTCATCTAATTTGGTGATAATGAAATTTTTACCCTAATTTGCCAACTTTGACCAGCTTTGACCGCTACCATGGACTTTCTTGATTTCTTTAAAACTTTGTATGTGAGCTTCCTTTGACATCCTTGATGCATCCTGGACTTCTCGGGGAATTCCGGCTACCTTCACCAAATATGTTTTTTGTAGGCCTTCACAAGTGAGAGAGGAGAGAAAATCTCGACGACACCGGTGGTGATCTTCAACATGCCAACAAAAGGAGGAGAAACACATTCCCATATACAGCCAGGGAACCAGATCTCCAGAGATTTTCTCCTCCTCAAAAGCTAAGATTGATCCACCCAGCCAATGCTACTCAAATTCCACCCAGAGCTTTCATACGAGCTGTGTGTCTCTCCAAGTCTGGCCTGAGGAAAACCACGACCAAATTTCCTTGTCTCTATCTCAGCATCATAAAGGACTTTCAATTGCTCAGCTGCATGCTCCACTATTCGCCAACATTCCCCTTCTACACAACCAACAGAAGCTTTCTCCCGAAAAGATCCATGAACAGGCTTCTCCCTCTTGTTCAACCCAAAATATTCATCCTTAAACTGGTTATCATATTTTTCAAAGGACTCTAATGTGAATGGTGGCCCGTGCTCAAAACCAAACGTTCCATCCTTATCTGCAGATTCTGTGCAAACATCTATAGGAATTAATCGAGGACGGCCTCTTTTCCGTTTCTTCTGTTCCTTGATCCATCCTAAAGGTATATCTGCAAAAGGAAGATCTTCTCTGCTCTTGAGTTCATAATCTTCCACCTCTGATACTTTTATATTGGTTGCCTCCTCACGGCTTGTGCTTTCCTGCAATTGCTCATTCTCCAACACCTTGTGGTCTTCATTGCCCCTTCCTGTAATTACCTTATCCGCAACTTCTTCCTCAATTTCATTAATCTCCACTGTGCAACACTCTGCACTTCCCATCATCCAATTTAACAATGTATCCTCTTCTTGGGGTAGAGAGGGCATTACCTGAGTATCCACAGTATATCCAGTAGTTTTTCCTGAGTCGAATCCTTCTTCCAAATGTAGTTGCAGTTGGCTATTGGTATTTGTTGAAATCCATAGTTTATTTTTTCCCCAATCTTGCAAAGCTTTTGCTTGTCTCAGCCAAGGTCTCCCCAGGAGCAAAGGATAGGAAGTCTCTTGTGGAAGTGTAATAACAACAAAATCCAACACAAAGTGGCAACCCTGTACTACCATCAATACCTTTTCAATAATGCTAAGTGGCGCAACCCGATGTTGATCTGCCAATGTAACCGTGAATGGTGCCAACTTGGTGGGGTTCAATTTCAGCTTCTTCATTGTAAAATCTGGCATCAAATTGATACCAGAGCCTCCATCTATGATCACACCTATAAGAGCTTCATCCTTTATACAAACTGATAATCTCGAACTTTGGTAGTCTGCTAAGGGTGCAGGAGGAAAATCAACCATGAAACCATCTATACTAGGTGATTGGACCAAGTGAGCAGAGTGTATAATCTTCAGTAAGTCACTTCTTATTTTTGAATCCATCCTTATAAGTTCATATAGACTAACCTTGTGATGAATACCTTTCAAGATCTGTTCAATGTTTACCTCCTGAGTATTTTCTTGCAGACTTGTTGGTTGGCCCCTTAGAGAAGTAGTCATTTCTTCATAGGCTCCTTCAATTTCCACTTGATCCTTCCATCCAGACTTCTTTTCTTCCTCTTTATCCTGAATTCCTTGTTGTTCCCCCCTAAGGTTTGCTGCTGCTTGCCTAGCTCTGGTAATCATGGGCGTAGCAGAGGATGAAACAGCATAGGATTGAGTGGTTTTCCTTTCTTCATGTGGAGAGACTGCAATCATGTGGATTGGAGCAGGACGACCTCTTGGGCAATCTTTGGTATAATGATCCTTGGCCTCTGGACAATGCTGACAAGGAGATGCATCTTCTGGAAGAGAACACCTATTTTGCATGTGGCCGTACTCACCACAACGATAGCACATCAAAGGTCTATTATATCTAGGCCTCGCAGGCCGATTCTCCTCTCTATTTGAAGTATTTGATGTACTAGCATAATATGAATCCAAATTTTGAGGGTTACCTCTCTGCTGTGTACCCTTGAGGTAGTAGCAATCTCTGGCTTCATGACCATCTTTCCCACAAAATTGACAGCTTACCTTAATAGGGCAATTAGCCTTGGAATGTCCATTGTTGTTACAGATTGTACACCAAATTTGTCTCCTTATATCCTGAGTGGTCTTCAAATCTTCTAACTCTCGGCGAAGTTGAGTCACTTCATCATCAGTGCGACGCAGTGGTGGCAAGACCTTCTCTTCTTGTTGATTTTGCTGCGTCTTCAATGCTTCCAATTCCCTCCTCAGTTGCTCAATAGGATCCATGTCTGCAGCGTACTTTGGTTGTGTATCCCCTTTGAAATGTTGCCTTGCTTCTTCAATGCGTGATGCCGCTGCAACAAAATCGTTGAGGGTCGCATCCAATCTAAGAGATTAACGAAGCTTCTACTGAGATGACCTGGGCAGAGCTTTCTCAATCCATTTTTTAACCAAAAAGTCACCTGGAGCATGTGGCAGACGTGCAACAAGTGCTTTTGTTCTAGTGTGAAGTTCATGAAAAGATTCACCTAGCCGTAGCTTCAAATTCTCTAGCTGATCTAAAGCTCTTTCCGAAGAATCACTTGGTCGGAATGATTGTGAGAAAGCCGTCTTCAGAGCCTCCCAAGTAGTGAAATGGCCATCTGCATATTGACTAAACCATTTATCTGCAAGGCCCTCCAATGTGGATGGAAAAAGTGCCAACATTGCATCTTGTCTATTCTGCAGACCATGTCCACGGCATAAAGAGATAAATCTCCTCACATGATCATCAGCATCTTCATAAGCATGTCCCTTGAAGGTAGGGAACTTGATGTTGATCCTGGAGAGTAGATGAGAAAGATCCTCCATTTGGACTGGTGTCTCTTCTGACGTATCTGAGGAGAAGTCTAGAGTTCTCTTATACCCTTCTTTTGACAATGGTGTCGCACCCAAATCAATAGATAAATTTAGGGAGGACAGAGGGGACGTAGACTTACTAGCCGTGGTTATTGCTAACTTGTTAAGGCTCCTTCGAACACGAAGAGATTCCTTATCTGCTCGTGTATGGGTCATGTACCTATTCGCAATTGCAATAGGGCAAAACACCTCTCACAGAAATGCGAAGGTCCCACCGGGCGTGCCAAACTGTAGAGGAGGTATTGGGGTATCCGCTTTTAACAAAAGTAGAGAACGAAAACTAAACACGTCCAGTACATCACCTACTCAAGGGGGGTTCTCTTTAGGGAAGTATACCCTTTAACATTTCTGTGAGCAGGCCGACAACAAGAATTGTACAGAATGGTAAATGCTTCAGAGAATATGGACAACAAATGACCAAGGAAGACCATACACTTCTTGATTCAAATCAGGGGATTACAATGTTGGGCACAGTGGTGCCTAAGGTGCAAATTTAGGATTAACAAGCTACAAGCTTAGGGCTAACAAACCACCTTAAAAGAACATACTCTAATACAACCGTTTCTTCCTATCAGCATAAGGACCACTGATATGCAGACTAACTCAGAACAATACAACTGGGAGAATTTCTCAAGACAATAAAGGTTAATCAACACACTGACTCACAGAAGAAATAACCCCAAGCTAGTCTCTTACACTATAGTGCTCATAGCCCTTCACTGTGAAGCCTACCCTTTGTATACACGACAGAGTAGCTCCCACAGTAGACTTGAAACCACCAAGTACAAGAGAGAACTTATGTACATATACACGCGTCAATGTAACTCTAAAAATTTTGTACCCCAATGAGCAAAAATCCATTGCTTTTATAGGCCCCAATAGGCCAAAAGCCTTGCCGAATCTTCACGTCCATTGATCACGCGCCGGTTCATCACCCAAAATTGGAGGAGTAGGTCAAATATTCCCTTGATTTGAATTAGATCCACAAAAATAGGTAGTCGCCGTGAATGGTTGTCGGCCACTTTTACTCTTAACAATACACTTTTACCTTTTCACACCAAACATCCTTGATTATTATTATATTTCCTTGTGGGGTATGGCAATCATTGACTTCGGCATCAAATGGACCTCCAAAAACTTCATATATCCCTCCTTTTGTAATGTCCGTGAGACATACGGCGAGTGCAAATGCATTCCCCCTTTCGTCTGAGGTGGAGAATGAACCATTCATATACACATCCTCTGAGTGCAAATGCATTCCCCCTTTCGTCTGAGGTGGAGAATGAAACATTTATATACACATCCTCTGCATCATCTTGGTGTTCATCCTTCTCATGCCCCAAAGCCTGCTCTTTCTCGATCCAATCTGAGGAGACCGCAATTGCGTCATTTATGCTTCCATGCTTCAACTCCCTCCTCCGATCGCCCCATGTGCGAGCATCTGGATGAGTGTATGTGTGTGTATACGCATGGGGGTATGTGTGAAATTATGGGGGTGCGTGATTGTGTATGTGTGTGTGCTTGGGCATGTGTGGGGTGAAAGTGTATTTGTGTGTGGATGAGGTTATGTATGTGTTTGTGCTTATGTGTGTGTGCGTGCATGTGCTTGTGTATGTATGAGTGCGTGTGTGTATGGGGATGTGGAAGGGGGTGTGTCCATGTGTGTGAGAATGTGCATGTGTGTGTGTGAAGGGTGTGTGTGTATATGTATGGTTGTGTATGTGTTGCGATTGTGAGTGTGTGTTTGTACGCATGTGCGGGTGATGTGAAGAAGAGGTGTGAGGGGGCGGGGTGGTGTGAGGGAATGGTGTGAGGAGGCGGGGTGGTGTGAGGGGAGGTGGTGGGCGGAGGAATTGGCGGGGGAGAGGGGGGGATCTGGCGGGGGTCAGCGGGGGGGAAAGGGGAATTATGGCGGAAGGGGGGGGGCGGGGGTTATGGCGTAGGGGTGGAGGGGCGGAGGGCGGAAGGGGGTGCGGAGGGCGGAGGCGGAAGGGTGCGGGGGCGGAGGGCGGAAGGGGGTGCGGAGGGCGGAGGGGTTTGGCGGGGGAATTGGTGGGGTGAGGGGGGGGGGGGTTGGGCGGGGTTGCGGGGGGGTTTGGAGGGGGAATTGGCGGGGGTGAGGGGGGGGGGGGGGTTGAGCGGAGGGCGGAGGGCGGAAGGGGGTGCGGAGGGCGGAGGGCGGAAGGGTGCGGGGGCGGAGGGCGGAAGGGGGTGCAGAGGGCGGAGGGGTTTGGCGGGGGAATTGGTGGGGTGA
>CM035426.1:123169414-123184414 GCA_020310875.1 Ceratopteris richardii
AAATAACCCCAAAAAAAGAACAAAGGAAGGAAAAATAAAAAAAAATGCCAAAAAATTGCCAAAAAATTCTGTAAAAATTCTCATGAAATTTTCTACAGGGCTAGGCCCCATTTCTTTCATCAAACCACAGAGAGCCTCCTTTTATTCCTCCTATTTGGCAAGAAAATGACATCAGAAAGGGATAAAAAATGCTAGAAAAATGCTAAAATTGCTAGAAAAATTTCCAAAAAATACCCAAAAGTTTTTCGTTTGTAGAGGTTATGAAATGCCTTCTAGGTTTGCTAAAAACACCAGGAACAAGAATGAAATTGCTAAAGAAAACTACTAAAACTGAGCAAAATGAGAGGAGAAAGCTATGTACAACCTGGATAGATTTTGCAGTTCCAGGTGATCCATACTTCTTCAAGTGTGTTGATGATAGGCCTTGAGCCTGGATATGTTGACCAGTGGCAAGGCCTCTCCTTTCAGTGTCTCTAACTCCACAACACCCCAATTTAGCATTGTTTTGACTCTGTAAGGTCCTTCCCAATGTGGAAGCCATTTTCCTCTCAGTTGTGTATGAAGATGAGGTCTATGGAGAAGAACTAACATGCCTGCTTCAATGTTGTTGTTCCACAGATGTCGATCATGTGCCTCCTTCCTCTTCATCTGAGTCTCTATCAATTGTTTTGTTGCTAGTAGACGAATCTCCTCCACTTTATGTAGTGCTCCGAGCCTCTGAGAGACATCACAATCCTTCTTGCCCTGCATGAATGCTATCTTAGGTGATCCATGTAAAAATTCAAAGGGCTCAATGGGCAATATGCCATAAACTAGTTGGAATGGAGAATATCCTGTGGCCTCTTTGTAGGCTAACCTGTATGCCCATAGGGTACCTTGATAAGCAATGCCCCAGGAAGTGGGCTGTAACATACACTCCTTTCTTAACATTGAGATTAAAACCTTATTTGTCAATTCAGCCTGTCCATTGGCTCTTGGATAGTAAGCACAAGAGGTCCTATGTAGAATTCTATACCTGTTGAAAATTTCCTGCAGGACCTTATTGACAAAATGGGTACCTTGATCTGTACAAATTTCAAGTGGGCATCCAAACCTGCAAATGATGCTACTATAAATGAAATCAGCAACAATTTGGGCAGTGCAGTCGGGGGAGGCAATAGCTTCAGCCCACTTTGTCGCATAATCTGTAGCTATCAAGAGATATTTCTCTCTTTTTGGAATCGCGGGAGGGTAGATGGGCCCTACAAAATCGAGCCCCCACTTCTCAAATGGTTGCCAAGAAGTGGAAACAATCAAGGGGCTATGCCTTTGCTTTGTTGGCTTAGGTCCACACCTCTGGCAAACGTCACATGCCTTTCCCCATTCATCTGCATCCTTAAATAGTGTAGGCCACCATAAACCAGCATCTAGTATCCTCTGACTCATAATATGCCCTGGAAGGTGCCCACCACCTGTTCCTTCATGTGCAGAGTGAAGGACTTCCCTCACTTCTTCTTCTTCCAAACACTTCCTAAACCTATCATCCTTGCCCTGTCTATACAATTTATCTTCAATGAAGGTATATGGTCTACTCTTGATTAGCAGTCTCTTCTTTTGCACAGCACTAGCCTTTTCTGGATACAACCCAGTTTTAATGAAATTTTTGATATCATAATACCAACCTTGAGCTTGTACAACAAACAGATGAGCATTTGGAAAATCATCATTGATTCCACTAGTTTGATTCATCATATTGATTCTGGATAGGTGATCCGCCATAACATTATCTTTACCTGGTCTATGGACTACAGAAAAATCAAACTCTTGGAACAACAATAACCACCTCCATATTCTACGAGTGGCTTGTGGTTTGTTGAGTAGGTATTTTAGTGGTTGGTGATCTGTTATAATAATAAATTTTACTCCCAGTAAGTAATGATGGAATTTTTGGACAGCAAAGACCATTGCTAGGGCTTCCCTTTCTATATTACTGTAATTCCTTTCAGCCTTGGTCAAGATTCTACTGGCATATTGAATTGGTCTGTCCACTTTAAATGCTTCACTGGGTTGGGTCAAAACTGCCCCCACTGCATAGGCACTGGCATCTACATGTATATGAAAGATTTTTTACCACTCAGGTGTGATCAAAATAGGAGTAGACACTAACCTTGACCGTAATGTTTGATATGCTTTTTCCTCCTCTTCTTCCCATTTAAAAGGTACTTCCTTACCTGTAAGTCTAGCCAGTGGTCTGGCTATCTCTGCATACATTTTTATAAATCTTCTATGGTATCCAGTATGCCCCAAGAAACTCTGAATCTCTTTAGGGGATTTAGGTTTAGGCAACTTTAATATAGAAATGATTTTGTCAAGATCTGGGGCCATACCTTTAGCCAACACCACATATCCTAAGAGAGTTCCTTCTGTCACAAGGAAATGACATTTGTTTGGATTGAGCTTTAGCTTAGTCTCCCTGCATCTTTTGAAAACATTCTGCAGCTGCCTCAAGTGATGGTCCAAACAATCTAGAGGAGTTTCTTTCTGAGAACCTGAAAACGAAGAGAAGTCATCCATGAAGATTCTAAGTGATTCCAGCAATAGGGGGCCAAAAATGAGATTGACCGTTCTGTTAAAGGTGGCTGGAGCATTTCTGAGCCCAAATGGCATTTTTACATACACATATCTTTCCCAAGGTGTGATAAAAGCAGTCTTTTTATGATCCTCTGGGTGTATTGATATTTGATTATAGCCACTAAATCCATCCATAAAGCTATATAATGCATGCCCAGCCACTTCTTCAATGACCTGCTCTGCAAAAGGCATTGGGAACCCATCTGGAATGGTCACCTTGTTGAGTGCTCTAAATTCAACACAAATTCTGATTTTATTAGTATTCTTCTTTGGTACTATAACCATAGGTGAGAGCCACTCTGAGTGTTCTACAGGAATGATGATTCTTGCATCCTCCATCTTCTGTATTTCCACATAGACAGCTTCAGCATATTTTGGATTAAGTCTATAACTCTTCTCTCTTATGGGTTTGGCTCCATCAACCAGAGGGATTCTGTGCTCTCCATAAGTTGCAGGCACTCCTTCTAAGTCTTTATAATGCCAGGCAAAAACATCTGTATAATGGGTCAAGAATGATTTTACCTTTTCAAGGAGCCCTGGGTGGTTCCACAACCAAGTGGCCACCAAAACTGGCCGATTATTGTCTTGAGTGCCTAATTGTATTTCTTGGACATGATTTCTCTCTACCATATTATCTTCGTGCTCATCTTCTTCCTTGTCTTCTTCTACTAGCTTTTCGTGCATTGCTTCATAAGCAGGTGTATTTTGGACTTCAATGTGTTCCTCCTTGTCCTGCATCCATCCTGTAGGGATTTCTTGAATTGGGAAAGAACATTCTTCACTAGAATCTTTTACCTTGCCTTTAGCTTTAGTAACCTCTCTATCTGTGGTTGTCATATCCTCCTCCAAGTTGTATTTGAGGGGTGTCTTCCTGCCCCTTCGGTGGTCTGTGATGGGCTCTCCCAATCCATCAACCTAGACTTTTTCCTTATCTTCATCATAACCTTCAGTCGTGCAAGAATTATTAAGAAAAATTCCAAAACAAGAGGAAAAGTTGCCAAGTTGGAGCCAATTTAGAATATCCTCTTCTTCCTCGAAATCTATTTGGGGTTGATCCTCCGATTCTGTTTCCATGCATATGCCAACTGTTTGCATAATGCTAGTGTTTCCTTGATTATATGGGCCCTCTTCTAAATGAATCTGTGTCAGCTCTTGCCCTTTCTTTTGTACCCACATAGTGTCCTTGCCCCAATCATGAATGACACTTGCATGCCTCAGCCATGGTCATCCAATTAAGAGGGGAAATCCTCCTTCAACCTGGGGCAATCTTAAAACCACAAAATCCAAAATGAATAGATTACCTTGTACTTCAAGTGGAACTTTTGGGATCACTCCCAAGGGCCTTACTTTGCTCTGATCATAACCAGAAAATGTTTGAAGCACATAAACACTTGAAAATTTGCTTTCAGTGATACACACATGCATGCCTAGAGAAATCATTAATAAAATTCATGAAGTAAAGGTAATTCCCAAAATAAGGTGTTTGCATAGGATGACATACATCACTGTAAACAAGCTGCAATTTACAAGGAGATCGAACTGAACCATCTTTTAGAAAGGATGAATGTTGCATCTTTCCCAAACTAAGGCCTTCAGAGACATGTTTACAAGGTGCCTCAAGTTTATAGAAAGAGGATGCCATTTCAAATTTCTATAGGCATATCAAACTAATGAAATGCAAATGACCAAAACCTAAATGCCAAAGCTTTGCATCTGACATAGCTTGAGAAACTTAAACTACACATGTTGAATCATTCATAAATTTTGCATAGTCTATGTGCTTATACAGCCCATGACATAAAATGCCAAAAGCAATAATAACATATCCATTTGAGAGATCATGAATTGTACATCTGTCATCAATAAATTTGACAACCAAGCCAATGTTAAGTAATGTTGAAATTGACAAACATTCTTTCTTGATCCTTGGTACATACAAAGCATATTACAATGTAAAAGAACTACCATCGATAGCATTCATAAGGAACTTATCAACTCCCATGATAGGATAAGAGGAGTTTTTAGTGCATGTGAAAGTACACCATGTAGGGGCAGGCTCAAGTGAATTGAAGAAACTATGCTGTGAGGTAATATGTTTGGTTGCCCCACTATCAAAGGACTAAACATCTGAGTCTACTAGAAACATACACTCCTCAAGAGAAGATGGGTCATACCTGCATATAGTAGTAAATGACCATTCATCATTTTGAACAATCTTAGCAGGCTTCGTTTTAGGTGTACATGCCTCTGCAACAACCATTCTAGCCTCTTTCTTCTTTGCCTATTTTGCAGCTAGTTTTGCACAACTCTTTATGACATGATCATTTTCCTTACAATATTTTCAAAACTATTTCTGCTTTTCTCTTTTCTTCTCACCTTTTTCTTCCTTCCTCAACTACACAACATTAGTAGATTTTTGCTTACCATTAGATGAGTTGAATTTATCTTTGCCATTCGAACTAGCTAGGAAAGCTTCATCTACAACACACATAACAGACCTGTTCTACTTGGAGAGGTCTTCCTGCAACAAATGAAGACGATTAAGAATAGTCTACGCAAGTGATCTATCTAGCAATACTTCATCAATAGAAATCAGCTACTCCTTCAAATCATTGATCTTTGTCAAAAAACTATCCAGTCTGTCTTCAAGATGTCAATTGGTAGACCTATCTATTACCATTAGAGTCCATGTGAAAGGTTAAATAGCGTTGAGGTACTTTTGTGTATGTTTATTAATAAGAGATATACTAATCTAGTTAGGCAGTGATTGTACGCTTGATCATAATAGTGAAATTTGGGAACTATGTCCTTAGGTCTTAGTGTGCTATATAGTTTCTACTCATATACGCAAGTTTGTGTAGAGTAGCATGTTTGATGGCTGGAGCTCAGTTCTATAATATAATGGCATCTTCAAGAATCTCTTTTAAAGGGAAAACAGCGTGGTGAATCTCCATCGCACCACTTCACTGGTATCAAAGTGGTTGGTAGCAAAAGGGTTTTGTATCTATGTGAGTGGGGCGAGCACCATCAATTCTTGAAACTTTGTGGCATGTGATGGTTTCCTACAAGGCTTACGACTAAGGTAGTAACCAAGCCATAGACCTTGACATAGCTTGTTATCAGAGTCACTGAAATCACCATTGGTATCATTGGTTGCACATGAGAAAGGATGTCAAATCAAGGAAGACAAAGTACTAGTGCTTCATGTGTGGTAGCCCATTCTAGTAGTGTGCCCCCTAGGGCTCACTTTAGTTGCTTGATGATTATAGGAGTGAAGATACCTAAGGTTAACATTTTTCAAAGCCTTCAAAGAGTCTCCTTGGACTCTCTACATCAATTGTATGGGAGTTTCTTTGGGTGCAAAATTTGGTAAAATTAGAAGCTGATTTTGTAGTTTTGGGATGTTTTTTACTACATAGGTGGAAATATTGTTCCAAATATCAATATTAGCACTAGTCTCACTTGCAATTCTATCTTCTCGGAAATCTACATTCAATGTTATTCTTGCATTTCTAGCTCATGAGTCTCCTTATAGGTTTTTCAGAGGGTTCTAAGTTGTGTCGGGAGAAGCCACCATAATTTTAATACAGTTTTTTGGGTCCAAAGAATAGACTTGACAAAGAATTGCAAGTGTTGTTAGCTTGTGTTTTGGTTGTAAATTCATCCTCTCACTTTCATTATATTTAATATACTAAGTGATACACACTATGCATGCTACTATGGATATCACTTACGTACGTCATTTCATTCTTGCTTGAAGCACAACACAAAACTGAATAAATTACCAAGTGAATGTATAAAGATAAGCAACTTGTTATGGTTATAGGCATATATACAAGCCAAGGGGGGAAAAGCCTCCTAAAGAGGGAAAAGAGTGCCGGAGCATTCCTAAGTGTGTTCATACACATCACTATTAAAATATATCAAAAAGTCCCCTCTCCGAGTGATGTAGTGAACAAGAAGCTGGAACCCATGTATAAGTAAGTGCCTAGCTATGTGGAAATAGATCAATCCACAAAAGGAAGTAAGCCAAAAGCTTTGTAGAAAACTTCAAGCTTCTCCCTAGGCAAAGCCTTTGTTAAAAAGTCAGCAACATTATCCTGTGTGGGCACATATGCCAAACTGATCTCCAGAGCAAAGAACCTCTCCTTGACATAATGATAATGCACCTCAATGAGCTTTGTGGGAGCATGGAAAATAGGTTTTTTTGCAATTAGAAATGTGCTTTAACTATCATTGAAGATAGTGGTGGCAAAATATTGCAATACGTACCCACATCATCCAAGATGCATCTGAGCTACACGCACTCAGCAGTCATTATGAAGCTTCCCTATACTTAGCCTCACAACTAGAAGTGGCCACAATGGGATTCTTCTTTCTCAACCACGATATGCATGAGCTACCAAGCATCAAGCAAAAATCACTGGTGGACACATGAGTTTCGTAGCAACTAGCCCAATCCGAGTCAAAAAAAGCATATGAATCTAGCAATAATGATCCCCCCTTGGGATAAAACACTCCAAGTAGTCTATACCACTCAAGTAACAAAAGATGCACTTAATCTCCTACCAATTCTTGATGTTTTTGTTGATATATTTAGGTAGTGATGTTTGTAAACACACTAGGATTGTGGAGGCACTTTTTTCCCTCTTTAGGAGGTTTTTTCCCGTGGCTTGTATATACGCCTATTGCCCTAATGGGTTACTTATCTTTGTACATTTTGGTGGTAATACATTCAGTATTGTGCATTGTGCTCCAAGCTTCTTCTTCTTCCTTATGGTGTTCGCCTGCTTCCCCACACCTCAAACTCCAACAATTTGTTTCAGAGCAGGTTGCCGCTTCATCTAGGGAGTCGTCGACACCCCTCCGATCACACTCTCAGAATCGCACGAAATTTGGTGAGCATACTCGGGGTGATTAGGAGATAAAAACTGCTTTGTTTTGTGGTGCTGAGATCGGGACCTGAGCTCGTTTTGGCTTCTGAATGCACTATTGTAGCACTTGTGTAGGCTCTTTTGTCTTTTTGTGCTAAAGATATATACAGGTTTCGGTTTGCCAATATAAGCATTTCAAAGTCTACTAGAGGTTTAGTAGAACTCGACAGGGTAGTTCTATTCAACTTTTTGAGATACAATCAATTTTCTATATCAGGGTATTTTAGTCAATGGCCATGGTTGAAATCAATGATGTATTTCATATGTTGGTTGTTGAGGATAAGTTGGATGGTACCAATTACCCATTGTGGGCTTATATGATGCGTCATTTATTGGTTGCAAAAGGACTATGGAATATTGTGTAGGGTGTTAAAAAACATCCTATTACATCTACAAACACAATTGTTGAAGGTAATGCAGATGGTATTGAAGATGATGATATTCTTCATGTTCTTGTTCATGTTGCGGTTCTTGTTGCACCTACTATAGAGCAACTTCGTTGGGATGGCAGAGATGCACAGGCACATGCATTGATAGCCTTGTCTGTCAAATGTACCATTATTCCTCACATTTGCTCTTGCAAGACAACTAAGGATGCTTGGGATACACTTACCACTTTATACTAGGCAAGGAATGAGGCTCATGTTGCTTGCCTTTGAAAATACTTGGAGAGTGAGCACATAAATGAAAGTGATTCCATGGATAGTTTTTTAAAGATCAAAGATTTGAAGGAACAGTTGATTTCTATTGATGGAGCCTTGCCTAAGAGTTCACTTGTATAGACTATTTCGAATGGTCTTCCCTATTCATATCGAAGTTCTGCTTCTATGCTTCATTTGATGATGAAAGGTAATCCAAATGCCTTAACATTTGAAGCATTAGTTTCTGTTCTGTTGCAGGAAGATCACTCTAAGCATAACATGTCCATTATGTGTGTTGTAGATCAAGCTTTCCTGGTTAGTGAGAAGGGCAAAGGTAAATGGAGCTCTTCTACTAGTAAGCAGAAATCTACTAATTATGCACAATCAAAGAAGGATGATAGAGATGACAAGAAAATAGAAAAGCAAAAAATTTTTTGCAACTATTTTAAAGCAAATGATCATGTCATAAAGAATTGTCCAAAACTAGTTGCAAAAGAGGCAAAGAAAAAGGAGGCTGGAATGGTTGTTGCACATGCCTCTACACCAAAAACAGAGTTTGCTAATCTACTGCAGAATGAAGAATGGGTGTTTATTACTCTTTGCAGTTTTCACCCATCTTCTCTTAAACAATTTATGTCTGTAGTAGACTCAGATGTTTAGTACTTTGATAGTGGGGCAACCAAACATATTATCTCACAGCATAGTTTCTTCACTTCACTCAAGCCTACCCCTATAGGGAATACTACCACATGCACCAACAACTTCTCTTGTCCTATCATGGGAGTTGGTAAGATCATTCTGACTACTGCTGATGGTAGTTCTTCTACATTGTTGGATGCTTTATTTATGCCAGGGATCAAGAAGAATCAGTTATTAGTTTTAGCTTTAGCCAAGATTGGCTTGGTTGTAAAATTTGTTGATGATAGATGTACAGTTCATGATCTATCAAATGGTGACGTGATTATTGCTTCTCACAATTTATGTCATGGGTTGTATAAGATCATAGACTATGAAGAATTTGTGAATGATTTGGCATGTGTAGTACATGATTCTCACGCTATGTCAGATGCAAAGCTTTTGCATGCACGCTTTGGTCATCTCAAATTTTCTAGTTTGCTATGCCTGTAGAAATCTGAAATGGTGTCCTCTCTACCAAAACTTGAGGCATCGAGTAAACATGTATGTGAAGGTTGTATTTTGGGCAAAACGCAGTGTTCCTCATTCCCAAAAGATGGTTCAGTTTGAGCTCCTCAAAAATTGCAGCTTGTTCACAGTGATGCATGTGGTCTTATGCAGACACCCTCTTTTGGGAACTATCTTTACTTCGTGACTTTCATCGATGATTTTTCTAGGCATGCATGGGTATATCCATTGAAAGAAAAGTCCAAAGTGTTTATGTGCTTCAAATAGTTTCTGGTTTTGGCTAAAAATCTGTCAACATGTAAAATGGGCACCCTCCATTATGACCCAGGGGGTAATATATGTCTTCTAACTTTAATGCATTTCAGCTGGTTGAACGTGGGATAAAACATCAGTGTATTTTTCCTTCAAAAGGGTATCCCGAAAGGTTCAATTGTTGGGCGAGGCTTTACGGAAAAAGAAGAAAAATCATACAATGTTAATGTGATGGATACTACGAAAGTCATACTCTGTTGCCTTGAAAAACTAAACAAATTCAATCTCATTTTTATTATAGACACAATGTCTAAGTGAAGCGGAAACGGATGGATGTCTACACACATGTGTTTGTGTGCCTTTCATTTTACTTGGAGAGTGAGACAATAAATGAAAGTGATTCCATGGATAGTTTTTTAAAGATCAAAGATTTGAAGGAACAGTTGATTTCTATTGATGGAGCCTTGCCTGAGAGTTCACTTGTATAGACTATTCCGAATGGTCTTCCCTATTCATATCAAAGTTCTGCTTCTATGCTTCAGTTGATGATGAAAGGTAATCCAAATGCCTTAACATTTGAAGCATTAGTTTCTGTTCTGTTGCAGGAAGATCAATCTAAGCATAACATGTCCATTATGTGTGTTGTAGATCAAGCTTTCCTGGTTAGTGAGAAGGGCAAAGGTAAATGGAGCTCTTCTACTAGTAAGCAAAAATCTACTAATTTTGCATAATCAAAGAAGGATGATAGAGATGGCAAGAAAATAGAAAAGCAAAAATTGTTTTGCAACTATTTTAAAGCAAATGATCATGTCATAAAGAATTGTCCAAAACTGGCTGCAAAAGAGGCAAAGAAAAAGGAGGCTGGAATGGTTGTTGCACAGCCTCTACACCAAAAACAGAGTTTGCTAATCTAGTGCAGAATGAAGAATGGGTGTTTACTACTCTTTGCAATTTTCACCCATCTTCTCCTAAACAATGTATGTATGTAGTAGACTCAGATGTTTAGTACTTTGATAGTGGGGCAACCAAACATATTATCTTGCAGCACAGTTTCTTCACTTCACTCAAGCCTACCCCTATAGGGAATACTACCACATGCACCAACAACTTCTCTTGTCCTATCATGGGAGTTGGTAAGATCATTCTGACTACTGCTGATGGTAGTTCTTCTACATTGTTGGATGCTTTATTTATGCCAGGGATCAAGAAGAATCAGTTATTAGTTTTAACTTTAGCCAAGATTGGCTTGGTTGTGAAATTTGTTGATGATAGATGTACAGTTCATGATCTATCAAATGGTGACGTGATTATTGCTTCTCGCATTTTATATCATGGGTTGTATAAGCTCATGAACTATGAAGAATTTCTGAATGATTTGGCATGTGTAGTACATGGTTCTCACGCTATGTCAAATGCAAAGCTTTTGCATGCACGCTTTGGTCATCTCAAATTTGCTAGTTTGCTATGCCTGTATAAATCTGAAATGGTGTCCTCTCTACCCAAACTTGAGGCACCTAGTAAACATGTCTGTTTCCTGACCTACCCTTCAATTTTGGGCAATCAATCGGCGCATGATTAGTGGACGTGAGGAATCCGCAAGGCCCTCTTGGCCTATTGGACTCTATAAAAGCAAGGGATTTGTGTTCATTTGGGATACAATTCATATATATACACATTTGCATACGTGCGTACAGAAGTCCTCTCTTGGCACTTGTGGCTTCAAGCCTACTGTAGGAAGTCACTCTGTGGTGTGAATACAGAGCGTGGGCTTCCGAGTAGAGGGCTAATAGCACTATAGTGTGAAGAGAGTGGCTCAGTTGTCATTCTGTGTGAGTCAGTGTTATTTTTATGCTTTGTGCCTTAGAGCAATTTCCACCATTTGTATTGATCAGTGTTGATCTGCATATAATTGGTCCATTGTGCTGATCGGAAGAATCAATTGTATTGATGTTGTTTAGTATTGGAGTGGCATGTTAGCCCTGAGCATGAACTTTTGAGCATCACTTTGACCTATCTTGTAATCACCTGATTCGAACTAAGGAGTGGATGGTCTTCCTTTATGGTCATTTTGTCATTAATATTTTCTTGAGTATTCACAACTCTGTGCAATCATTGACATCTGCCTGCTCATAGAATTGTTAAAGGGTATACTTCCCTAAAGAGAACCTCCCTTGAGTAGTTGAGGTACTGGAGTGCTTGCTGCTTGTTCCTTTTAGAAATAGATACCCCAGTACCTCCTCTACAGTTTGGCACGCCCAGTGGGACCTTTGCATTTCTATGAGAGGCCCTGAGGACATTTGCAAGTAGGTACATGACCCATACATGAACAGATAAGGAGCCTCTTCGTGTACGGAGGAGCCTTAAAAAGTTAACTATAACTTTGACTAGTGAGCCTACCTCCCCTCTACCCTCCTTGAATTTATCTATTGATTTGGGTGTGACACCATTGTCAAAAGAGAAGCATAGGAGAACCTTAGACTTCTCCTCAGATACGTCAGAAGAAACACCAGTACAAATGGAGGATCTCTCTCATTTACTCTCCAAGCTAAACATCAAATTCCCTACCTTCAAGGGACAAGCTTATGAGGATGCTGATGATCATGTGAGGAGATTCATCTCCTTATGCCATGGACGAGGTCTGCAGAATAGAGAGGATGCAATGCTGGAACTCTTTCCATCCACATTGGAGGGTCTTGCGGATAAATGGTATAGTCAATATGCAGATGGCCATTTCGCTACATGGGAGGCTCTCAAGGCGGCGTTCTCATAGACATTTCGACCTAGTGATTCCTCGGAAAGAGCTCTAGATCAGCTAGAGAATCTAAAGCTAAGATCAGGTGAATCCTTTCATGAACTTCACACTAGAACAAAGGCACTTGTAGCACGCCTGCCACATGCTCCAGGTGACTTCTTGGTTAAAAAATGGATAGAAAAAGCTCTGCCCAGGTCATCTCAGCAGAAGTTACGTGAGTCTCTTAGATTGGATGCAACCCTCAATGCTTTTTTTGCAGCAGCATCACGCATTGAAGAAGCTAGGCAACATTTTGAAGGGGATACACAATCAAACTATGTTGCAGAACTGGATCCTATTGGGCAACTGAGGAAGGAACTGGAGGCATTGAAAATGCAACAAAATCAACAAGAAGAGAAGGTCTTGCCACCACTGCGCCGCACTGATGATGAAGTAGCCCAACTTCGCCGTGAGTTAGAAGATTTGCGGACCACTCAGGATATAAGAAGGCAGATTTGGTGTACAATCTGGAACAACAATGGACATTCCAATACTAATTGCCCTAACAAGGTAAGCTGTCAATTTTGTGGAAAGGATGGTCATGAAGCTAGAGATTGCTACTACCTCAAGGGTACACAGCAAAGAGGTAACCCTCAAACTTTGGATTCATATTATGCTAGTACTTCAAATACACCTAATAGAGAGGAGAATCGGCCTGTGAAGCCTAGATATAATAGATCTTTGATGTGCTATCGTTGTGGTGAGTATGGCCACATGCAAAATAGGTGTTCCCTTCCAGAAGATGCACCTCCTTGTCAACATTGTCCAGAGGCCAAGGATCATTATACCAAAGACTGCCCTAGAAGCCGTCCTGCTCCAATCCACATGATTGCAGTCTCTCCACAAGAAGAAGGTATGACCACTCAGTCTTATGCCGTTTCATCCTCTCCAATGCCCATGATGACTAGAACTAGGCAAGCAGCAGCAACCCATAGAGAGGAACAACAAGGATTCCAGGATAAAGAGGAGGAAAAGAGGTCTGGGTGGAAGGTCCAAGCAGAAATTGAAGGAGCCTATGAAAGGATGGCTACTTCTCTGAGGGACCAACCAACAACTCTGCAAGAAGACACTCATGAGGTAAACATTGAACAGATCTTGAAAGGTATTCATCATAAGGTTAGTCTATACGAACTTATAAGGATGGATTCAAAAATAAGAAGTGACTTATTGAATATTATACACTCTGCTCACTGGGTCCAATCACCTAGTATAGATGGTTTCATGGTTGATTTTCCCCCTGCACCCTTGGCAGACTACCAAAGCTCAACATTATCTGTTTGTATAGAGGATGAATCTCTCACAGGTGTAATCATAGATGGAGGCTCTGGCATCAATTTGATGCCGGATTTCACCATGAAGAAACTAAATTTGAACCCCACCAAGATGGCACCATTCACAGTTACACTAGCAGATCAACATCGGGTTGTGCCTCTTGGCATTATTGAAAAGGTACGGATGATAGTACAGGGTTGCCACTTTGTTCTAGATTTTGTTGTTATTGCACTTCCACAGGAGACTTCTTACCCTCTACTCCTGGGGAGACCTTGGCTGAGGCAAGCAAAAGCTTTGCAAGATTGGGGGAAAAACAAACTATGGATTTCAACTAGCACCAATAGCCAATTGCAACTACACTTGGAAGAGGGATTCAACTTAGGGAAAACTACTGGGTATACTGTAGACACTCAGGTAATGCCCTCTCTACACCCAAGAAGAAGATACATTATTAAATTGGATGATGGAAAGTGCAGAGTGTTGCACGGTGGAAATCAATGAAATAGAGGAAGAAGTTGCAGATAAGGTAATTACAAGAAATGACAAGGTGTTGGAGAATGAGAATTTGCAAGAAAATACGAGCTTTGAAGAGGCAACAAATATAGAAGTATCTGGGATGGAAGGTTATGAACCCAAGTGCAGAGAAGATCTTCCTTTTTCAGATATACCTCAAGGATGGACAAAAGAACATGTTGCAGAATATAAACTAAAGTCCACTCCTGCTTATAGTGGAGATGATTTCTCAAACAAGACTAGTCCTGAAACATTGGTTCAAGAAGTAAATTTAGGGGATGAAGAGAACCCTCAAGTAGTCCACTTGGCCTCTTGGTTGTGGCATTATCCTCCTTTACTACAGAAGGTAACGTCTTTGCTTTTTGCTTACAAAAGTGTCTTCACATGGTCCTATAAAGATCTAACAGGGATACCAAAGGAGCTTGGGTTACATCGAATACCCTTAGTTGAGGGAGCCGCGCCTGCAAGATGTAGGCCATATCGACTCAATCCGAAGTACGCAGAGGCAGTAAAAGCAGAAATTACAAAACTAGAAGAAGCAGTTATAATTGTTCCAGTAGAACATTCCAGGTGGCTTTCTTCTATGGTTATTGTGCCCAAGAAAAGCAGTGGAAAAATAAGAGTCTGTGTTGATTTTCGTGCTTTGAATAAAGTGACTGTTCAAGATGGATTTCCTCAGCCCTTCACAGAGCAAGTACTTGAGGAAGTAGCTGGTCACACTTTGTATAGCTTCTTGGATGGTTTTAGTGGCTACAATCAGATAGTGATCCATCCTGATGATAGGGACAAAACAACCTTTGTTACTCCCTGGGGCACTTATGTCTATACCCGCATGGCTTTTGGT
>CM035426.1:123189414-123221914 GCA_020310875.1 Ceratopteris richardii
GTGAGTATGTAATATGTATGTGTATGTATATGCATGTGTGTATGTAATATGTATGTGAGTGTGTATGTAATTTGCATGTGTGCATGTAATATGTATGTGAGTATGTGTATGCATATGTGTGTGTATGTATGTATGCATCTATCTCTCTATCTCATTCTCTTTCTATTTCATCTCTCTCTCTTTTATCTCTCTCTCTTTCATCTCTCTCTCTTTCACTCTCTCTCTATCTTTCTCTTTCATCTCTCTCTCTTTCTTTCTCTTTCTCTCTCTCTCTCTCTCTCTCTCTCTCTCTCTCTCTCTCTCTCTCTCTCTCTCTCTCTCTCTCTCTCTCTCTCTCTCTATCTATCTATCTATCTATCTCTATCTCTTTATGTTTCTCTAGATCTCTCTCTTTCTTTCATCTCTCTCTCTCTCTCTCTATCTCACTCTATATCAATCGAAAACAAAGCAATCACTTACATTGATGTAATTGTTTGGAGCGTTGTCCTCAAGGTCCACTTAATGTTGCCCTTCGTCCAATTCCAAAGATTTGATGCCAAAAAGCTCCTGCAAAACAAAAGAGAAGAGAAATTAGAAAAGGGAAAACAAAAAGAAAGAGAAAGGGTGCTACAGTATGTGCAATTCTTACAAAAATTTCAGATCTAGAGAAACAGAGATGTAGATAAAAAGAGAGAGAGAGAGATAAAGAGAGAGAAAGAGTGAGAAAGAGAGAGATGTGTGTACACAATAGGCGCAGAATGTAGTTCGCGCACGCAAACTCGACAGTAGAAAACTTTGGTTCAAATTGCAAGCAAATGTCGAATTTTTGCTCTCGGGCCCGGTTAAAACATTGCCTCGGTATAAGCGTCGTTATGAGCATCGATATAAGCGTCGGCATAAGCGTCGGTAATTTACAATAAAGTACCGACACCTATACCGGTGCTCATACCGACGCCTGTATACCGATGATTAAATGACCGTCGGTATTGCATCCGTGGTTTTTCAAGCATTTTCAACGGTCATACCGACGCCGAGGCATGATCGTCGGTATGGGCAACGTCGGTATGCCCCTGATATGTTGTAGTGTAGGTCACTTCTAGTTGTGAGGCTCAGTATAGGGAAGTTTTCATGATGACTCTTGAGTGTGTGTGATTGAGATGCCTCTTAGATGATTTGGGTGTTGCAATTTTCCACCACCATCATCTTTACTGACATTCGGAGTGCATTGGTATTTGCAAGAAACCCTATGTTCCATGCTCACACAAAGCACATTGAATTGCACTATCATCATGTGAGGGAGAGGTTGTTTGCTTGGGAGATCACTTTGGCATATGTGCCCACATAGGATAATTTTGCATACCTTCTAACAAAGGCTTTGCTTAGGGAGAAGCTTGAATCTTTCCACAAAGCTTTTGGCTTACTTCCTTTTGTGGATTGATCTCTTTCCACATAGCTTGCCAGTTCCTTATACATGAGTGCTAGCTTCTTATACACTGCATCACTCCCAGGGGGGACTTGTTGATATCTTTTGTTAGTGATATGTATGAGCACACTTAGGGATGCTCAGGCACTTTTTACCATCATTAGGAGGTTTTTCCCCCAACTTGTATATATGCCTATAACCCAAATGTATTACCTACCTTTGTATATTTACTTGGTAATTTATTCAGTGTTGTGTTGTGCTCCAAGCTTGTTCTTCTTCTTCTTCTTCTTCTTCTTTCTTGTGCTATTTGTGTGCTTCTACATACATTAAACTCTAACATCTTCCACCTACATCATCCACAGAACCTTGCACTTTGAGTGTCTCCTAATCAAGAAAACCTTACTATGACCCTATTTATCAACATCAAAGGCTTTATGCCAAAACATAGCTGCTATAACAATGTTGTACATAAGTGATATCCATAGAAGATTACATAGTGTGTATGTGCTTGGTATATGCAATAGAATGGAATTTAGAGGCTCAAATTACAACCAAAACACAATTCAAAAACACCTACAAATTTCTATCAAGTCCTTCTTTGGACCCAAGAAAACAACATTAAACTTATGACGGTTGCTCCCATCACAACTGAAAGCCTTCAAAAAAAACATGTAAGAAGAGTCAAGAGCTAGAAATTCAGCTATAAAATTGAATGTAGATTTCCAAGAAGATAGATTGCAAGTGCCTCTAGCACTAATATTGATCTTTAGAACAATCTTTCCACATATATAGTTGAAACCATCCCAAAACTACAAAATTTGCTTTTGATTTTACCAAATTTTGCACCCAAAGAAACTACCATAAAATTGTTGTAGAGAGCCCAAGGAGACTCTTTGAAGGCCCCAAAAAATGTTAACCTTAGGTATCATCACTCCTATAATCATCAAGAAACTAAGGTTTAGTGGTAGGGAAACTTGCCAGTAAAGTGAGCCTTGGGGGGCACACTACTGGATTGAGTGTCCTCAGAGGAAGCACTACTACTTTCTCTTCCTTGATTGTTGACATCCTTTCTCACATGCAGTCAACAATGCCAATGGTGATTTTTGTGACTCTGATAACAAGGTATGCCAAGGTCTATGCCTTGGTTTCCACCTCAAGCATAAGCCTTGGAGGAAGCCACTACAAGCTACAAAGTGTCGAGAACTGAAGGTGCTTGCTCCGCTCACATAGAAATGAAACCCTTTTGCTACGAACCACTTTGATACTAGTGAAGTGGTGTGATGGGGATTCATTTCACCGATTTTCCCTTTAAGAGACCTTCTTGAAGATGCCCTTCATTAGGGGAAAAAATGAACCCTAAATGGGCCTTTTAGATTAAGGAGTGATTAGTGATGGACCAATCAGAAGAGGGTGGTGGCCACAGTCTATGCCCTATAAAAGACTAGGTTGAAGGGGGGAGAGGGGACATATTTCTCCCTTATTTAAATGCCTCTAGAGAGAGAAGGAATCTCGTAACTGAGTTGGGCCCAAAAATTAAAAATTTCTAAAAAGTTAAAAAACTCATCATAACACCTGAAAATGGGTCCTCCATTACTTTTTAGGGTCAAAAGTACCTTTTTTGACCCTAAATTCCAAATCCGTGCATGTTTTGAGCTGAAAAAAATGGGTTTGTTCAAAAATACTCAAAAAAGAGTTATTTCCCTCCTAAACCTCACATTTTCTTACCCAGGTCCCAAACAGTCATCTTTTCCCACTACTTTCACTCTGTAGCACACCATTGAAGCTCATGTTTCTACACTCCAACCTACATGCATCTCCTATCTCGAATTACTGTTGTAGCTTGAAGACCTTTAGCTTCAATGGCAACATCTAAAGCTTCCAGGCGACCAAAAGATGAAATCCTCACATTAAGATGTCACAATATCAAGCCACAGATGAACAGTGGCTATCACATGAGTACTCCAAAGGTGCATGGGTCTACATGCAACCCTCTAGAGTTGGGCCTCATCGAGTTAGAGATCGTGGAAACTTAGATCTTCATTGGAAGGGAAAGTTACTTGGCTTCAAGAAGCACAGAGACAATGGGATGGTTGCTATTGTGCAACATGTTTTTACAATGGCAACTATGAAACTTGAAAACTCTAGTAGTATGAGATATCCTGTGAATTGTAAGTATTACTCTACAATATTTTATGTTTTCTTGTGTCGAATATATTTTTGAACTATTTAGATATGTTTTTGTTTGTTTCAGATATATTTCCTTCTACTTTGGTGGAAGAGCAACCACTTCATAGTCTTACAGGTACTTTCCAAGCATTGCATGCAGATGTTGGTGCACTAGTCTTTCCAAATATATATCCTGCTCAACTTTACCATGATAGAGTTTTCTTTTACACACATAGATATGTTGTACCCTCTACAATGAATGGTTTTGGAAGGTTAGAGAGAATTAAAGTACATTCTCTTCTTAGCTTGGAGTGGCCAAAACCTGATATATGGTCTGTATCATCTTTGAAGCAAAAGATGGTAATGGATATACATAACTCTTTGAAATTCACAAAGGTGTCTAGGTCTGTAGGTTTGCACTGGTCTTTTCCCATTCATTGTTTTGTATATTTATTCTAAGGATTCTCATTCCAAGAGGCTTCCACCATGTTCATGTGTAAAGATATCACATATGAGCAAGTCGAAAGTCTTCTTGGTGAAAATTGGGGTTTGATGGAAGGAATTGCAAAAGGTGATAAATATCTCTGTAAAATAGGTGGAACAAGTATAGGATTTCAATATTTGAAACAACGTACTTCATTATACATCAGATTCTACTATGATCGTTGGATGTGTAAACTTGGCAAATGGATACCATTTCAAAGTTCAGAGGGATCTTTGCATTCATTTGAAATAAATCTTAGATTGCCCAACAATGAAACAAAAACTATTTTAGTGAATAATCATTGGACCTTGGCTAATCTGAGAGAACACTTGATGATTATGGGGTTTGAAGGACTAACTCAATCCAAATTCAAAATTCAAGGACATAAGGTGAGAAATTTTTCATGCTTTTGTTAAAGTAATCTTTTCATTATAATTGTTTATTTTACTCTAATGACTTCAATTTCATGCAAATTGATTACAGGTGGGCAGAAGAATGGAATACAAAATGAAAGTCCCTGTAGATTGGAGCAAAGACAGAACAGAACTCTCATTGTCATAGTTCTTTTGCAACCTAATAATGTCACTTCTTGGGCCCTAGTCATTGTATCTCATGGTTTTTGCACTTTCAAGAACCATGTAAAAAGTAGGACAATTGATTCATGTTAGATATTGTATACACCTTCTTCTCTGCAATGGTAATTTCAAAACTTTCGGAATGTCAAAAAGTTTGTTCACTACTTTGAAATGGGGTTGCTCATGTTTTTTCTTTGCATTATTTTGTCATCAGAAACACATTTTTTGAAATTGCACTTCTTTATTCTACACTTTTAAAAGTGGGCCCAGTCAGTTTAAAAACTTGAAACTGCTATAAAAATGGTTATATGTGCTCATTTCTCACATTTGCACTCTCAAAGAGCTAGAAAGTAGAGACTAGAAGTTTCTAGAATTCTCGCACGCAAGCAATGGCTGCTAGCACTCCCACTCCCATGAAATCTCCTCGAGACCTAGTCTGTAGAGTCCCTAATCTTGAAGGGACAATAGCCATGAACTCTAATGTGATCGATGAGATCACAGATTTTATGGAATTCTATATATTAAGATATGCCATAGATATTCCAGCATATGAGTGTAAATGGATCCCCTGTGACTTGCTTTTCTACATTCATAAAGGAGATGATGCGTTTGTGAAACACTTAAAGCGTTTCATGGCTATTGCTGAGGCTTCAGGGCACATGTTAGATGACAGAGTGCCCTTAATTAAACAATTAAATAAGAAAAGGAAAATGGGAAGAAAATATATTTCCTACGTAGCAACAACCATTTTTTTTGTGAATGAGGAGCCTGAACCTTCACCCATGGACCTACCCCATCTTGGTACTGGGGGTTTTGTAGATGACAAGAAGGAACCCCAGACAGAAGCTCTCAACCTATTAGAAGATAGTCAAAAAATTTCGAGAGAATTTCCTCAAGGAGTAGTGGACAAATTAAAGGAAGCCAATACACAGAACAGTCCACCCTCCAACTTAGACCCCGTGGAACCCACTCTACCAGAGGTAGAGATGGAAATGTTTTCAGTTGTACTTGTCGACGGAGATGAATTTTTGTTCCTGCACGATATTGAGAAGGCATTCGGTCTACGCCTCGACGAATGCCTTAGTATTTTCTGCTCAACCTCGGATGTTCCCATGGACAACACTTCTAACATTATTGAAAAGGCAACAATTCCACTTGGTGATTCAATTGCGGACACCATTGCCTTTGTGTGTGAAGAGATTTTGATCCATGCCAACCAAGATGCCACTGAAGAAGATCTGGCCACAGCAAGGGAAAGAATTTTGGAGAAGAAGATTCCAACATCCCCTGTTGTGGAGCAAAGTGGCATGGCCCATTCATCAATTCCACTAGATGCAATGGGAAGAGGAGAGGATGAAGATAGGCTTCAAGATGTAAGTCTCTACTGACATTTATGGTTGTCTCATATTCATACAAGATGTATCTATTTAATTTTATGATTGTCTATGTGCAGGAAACAATTGAAGTGGATAAATTTGCAGCAAGGAGTGGTGGTGACCGTGTTTCCCGGGGCCATGGCTCTTCCTTGGCACAATACATCGGAAAATTGCCAACGGAAGATTTTGTCATAATCCACAAGGACTTTTCCCCTCAAGGACACTTCATGACTTGGTGTCTGAAGGCCTTGAGCAAAGTTTTGTGCCTATCTACAATAATGCAAGGAACCAATTGTATATTTTTAGTTAGGAAGTCCCTTGCCCTTACTACCCTAGGAGTTAACTTTAGAGGAAAAGTATTAGGTCAAATAGGAATAGCTTTAAGTCTTGGACTGACAGACCCTCAGTTAATATCCCAATCAGTTTTGACTTACCAATTGCCACTATCTTTTCAGAGAAGAAAGAATTTAGGTTGAGAGGCTCAAGGCCAAGAGCCAATTGTAAAAACTTTATAATACCAATTATTGTTTTTCCAATTTCCATGTGCATTCAATCTATTGTATCTTTATGGTTTTTGACAATCTCATAACTTTTGCACAGTTTAATCAGTCTTTTTCCATTATTTCTTGTAATTTATGATGCCCAAAATGATTGCAATGGCCTAGGAATGCAAAAAAAAGGCCTACCACAGAAACCCGGGGATGGGCCCTGCAAAATTTTTGCAGGGCCCATCCCCGCGTTTCCGTGGCAGGCCTTTTTTTTTGCATTCCTAAGCCATCCTATGCACTAGGTAACCTATATTGCAAGTCTATCTCCCTCAATTAGCACCTTCACTTGGGGAATTGTGGAAGACTCTTCTTATGTGCAATAATTAGAGAAATTTAAGACTCCTCTGGGTGCATATAAGTGTGCAATAGTAAATAAGTACATTTATGTTCATAAACATTGTTTAGCTATTGGTCAGGGGGTTAGCATGCAGTGCACTCTAGCCAAGGCCAATCATATGCCCCAATGTGCATGGCATGTGTTGCCATGAACTTTTGCAGGGCCTATCCCCACGTTTCTGTGGCAGGCCTTTTTTTTGCATTTCCAAGCCATGAAATGCATTAAATAGCATTACCACTTACAACAAGTACACAAAAAAGAATGATACAACTATGAAACACACTTCAAAGAGGTACTGGAAAAAGACACCTAGAAACATAGGAGAAATAAACTTCAAAACATGTACACTAAGTGATAAACACTTGGGAGAGCAAATATGAGTAGACAAAGATTACATTCATCATTCGGGATTTACAAAATATTCATCATATGGGATATACAAAAAGTTCTCCAAACAAGGGAGTACAAAATTTTGTTAAGGGTTATTCCCTCTAATTCTCCTAGCTAGTTGCAAATCTTTAGGTTGTATTGTCACTCTCTTTGCATGGATGGCACATAGGTTAGAGTCCTCCAACATTGATATAAGATACGCCTCTGCAGCTTCTTGGAGAGCTTCAATGGCTATCCCTTGGATACGAAGTCAAGCGCAATAGCGTTGGATCTCTTCCTTCACAACTCTTGCAAATGACCTTCGTGGAGTAAGAGAAGCTCCACAGACTTTTGATAGTGTCGAATCTCTGCAAAGGATCTGGTTTGCTTTCTGCGCCTTTGTGGTGCTCTTGCATTTGGGGGGATGTTGGGTTGTGGTCGTTGTGGTCTATGACGTGGTTGGTAGTTCTTCTTTCTTCTTGGAGGACGCCTAGATGGTCCTACCTCATCATTTACTTCCTCTGCCCAACGTTGCTCTCTTTCTTCATCGGTTGGTCTTTGTCCTTGTCCTGGGGGCAGTGTCTTGCCTCCTTGTGTTACTCGATGGTTCACGGGGATATCATCATTGTTCCATGGTGGCTCATTTATACTTTCTTCATCTGAGGAAGTTGATAAATTTGATGTCTCAATCACAACTTTCCTATATCCTCGTTGTTTGGGCCTTGACTTGATTGGTGTCCTAACTAGGGGCTCATCATCACATGGGGAGGGGAATAATTTATTTCTTGAGATACATCTCTCTCTTGTGAAGCTTCATCCCCTCGCGATGGAATGCTACCGGATTGTGTCCCTGCACCCGAGCTTCGTCTAGAAGAGTGGCTTGTGATTCGACGCTTCTTGTGGGGTGTCATCCATGTTGGGTGTTGAGTACCTTGCACATGGCTAGGGTAGACGACATGATCCTTCCTAGCAGTCTTCTTTGTGTGTGCCATTCTCTTAGGTTGTAAAGCGGTAAAATGAGGAAGGACACCTCTATTTATAGGCTTTCACTTAAAATTTTCCTGTTCACATTTAAATGGACAAAAATTAGTTTTAAGACATTAAAATTATTTTCACAAAAACAGTAAAATTTTATTTGAAGTGAAAGGGGTTATAAAAACCTTGAAAAGAATAATGCATTTTCAGAGTTTGGAAACTATTTCCAAGCAGAACCCTTGCGGACTCTTTGTGCACGCCATTGGGCATGATGTACGGGTCCTGACGATGACATCCACTTCTCTCTTGCAATATCATGTTTTAGCTTTCGTGTAATCTTTGCTATTTGTGACTCACATGCTCGTTCCATTACATATTTTCTAGCGAATGTCGCACGAAAAAACCAACTGAACATTTCTTCTAAATAGTTTGATTGGAGGTAGACCACCCCCATGATGAGTGTTTTTAAAGTAAACACCTCTAGCCCTATAATGTGACTTCTCCATTCCTTGTGTACTAAAAATGTCCAGTGACCCATATCGATTCATAAAATATGCTCCATGTGCAAAAAGAATATGCTATGATCTGGTCAATAAGATATACACATAGTGTTTAAGACCAAATAAAAAAAATGTAAGCGAAACTTGTAATGTGTAATGTTGCTTTCTCCCCAAGATAAGATGAATGACTATGTAAACTCCTTCAAAGTCACTTGGAATAATTCTCATTGTGAAGCATTAGTGGAAACCAAACACATCAAATGTAACAATTGATCGAACGATGACCAAACCTTCTTTCGCTTGTTAATGAGATCAACCTGACTATCATTGCCTGTTGTAATTGAATAGAGGTCCTTCCAAAGCTCCCATTTCCCATCATCTTGACTATTCACATCTCTTTTAAAGAAACGTCTTGCCTTCTTCCCAGTCATTGAAACTTGTTGTAAAATCTCTTGAGACTCACCATAGTTCTTAACAACTAAAGATACGTGGCCACCATGACAACCTATAGAATTCAAAAGATCTTCTATTTTTTGGATTGCTATTGTAGACCTCTCTAGTGGTTTCATTGCAAATGCATATTCAACATGGAGCTTCAAAAGCCTATCAAAGATCCTCATGAATTCATGCAAAGTACAAAAGTGAACATTGACTAATGGAAATGGGATAATGGGGTTCCAATCATTGCTTATTTTATCACGAGTCAGTTCCTGTAACATTGGACACCTCAAAAGTGATATCTCCCATTCCCTATGATTTGATGAGTCTGTTTCATCAATTTCTTCATAGTCATCAACTCTTATCAATGCCCTTGCAGGTTTAGACTGTCTCTTAGATCCTTTGTAACCTTGTGTACAATATGGGCAAGGATAGAGAGAAGATGCTCCTTGTTTACAACCTAACATGCATTTTATACTCTTAAGGTCTCCACCCAAATGTAATTCTACCTCAAATTCACCTATATCATCTACAAAAAGCTTGTGCCCATGTATTTGAGAAGAGATTACTTGCGTAATCCATGGAGTCCTACTAAAAATCCACGAAATAACATTTTTTGTTTCTTTGGGAACTTCTATAGCACCTAACCACCAGATATCTCTCTCTGATTGCACACTGTAAGTCAAATGGTCCCTCCCTCTTAAAGTTTCATCACTCATTGCATGGTCCATAATTTCATTCATTAGCGTGACACTCAACCTTTCTAGTCGCCGACCCTTTATGATTTGACACTCATCAAGCTTCAGTATGAACTTTAACTTAACATTACAGTCTGCACAAAAGAGAAAACATTATCTTAATATGACACTTGAATGCAATAAAACTTCAACACCAAATAAAATGTAGTAGGGGTACCTTTGATTGTTGAACTATAAAAGTGAACCATTGCTTGTTGAAGCTTCTGAAGATCCACAAATATATTGTTGAATTTAGTGTAAGAAAATCCTTGTGTAGATAGAATTTTTTATTGCTTCTTGAGAATATTGGGATGATAAACAGAGGCAGGCATAGTTTCTTCTATGAATAAATATTGTCCAATAGTACGAGTCACATCCTCATTTGAAGTTTTTTTATTGATAGACACTTTATATGGGCATGGAACTATACTTTGAGAAATACCTTGTGATTGTAAGGCTTGCCTGAGAAGGGTGTACATTGCAGTATACCCATTTCTACTGATGCCCACTTTGTCACATATTGCCTGCACATCTTGCACTGTGATAAGGTTTTTTAATTTCTTTGAAAACTCAGCTTCAACAACAACTCTAATACACTTTCCTATGCGTGAGTCTAAAGCAGAAGTGATGAATTGGTATTGAGTTGTTGATGAAGCAGTTATGTCTTGAATAAACGACCTACACAATGAAAGATTCCATTACAAATCTTCATTAAAACATATAAAAGTAAAACAAACACTCACAATGCTCTTTTCCTATGTCTCATACCAAGTGGAGTCTCTTTCAGCTGCTGGAGATTGGCAGTTAACTTTGAAATTGTGCTTTGTTTTGCTTCAATATCCTGCTCCAAATCTGCAAGTTGTTTTTGTAAAGATATGATTGTGCTTTCTAAAGTGACCACCCTCATATGATGGATGTGATATTTTTGGAACCAATACTTAGCAGTAGCAAGTGAATGTGTACATAATCGCTTGCAGTAACCTAATAGTCCAGCTTCACCCGCACCAATGAACTGAAGTAAAGTTGAGAGGTTATGGAATGTTGGATGGTAAGAAAATATTAGATCAAGAGGATATAGTGAACCATGAGCCCAAAGATCAATACTTTTTTCTCCAGCTACACGACGTTCATTTTGCGAATTGGCATCATTGTTGCATCATGTATTTGGAGCAAACTCTCTAGGCACACGAACATGGATACTTGTTGATGCAGGAGCATGTAGATGTTCTACTGTGAAGTTTGTGATACATCTCAACACCATCTTTGCTAATGACCAGCAATATCAAAAACAAAGATGAAAAATTGGTTGCAAGGGACTCTAAAGCATACGTTTTGCTCAAAAAATGTGTTTTCTTGTATGTGTATGGGTTAAAGTGTATTTTTCCACTGTGTATGGCTGAAAATGATGAACTTTGAAAAAAGTCATTTTCTGGGGGAAGCATAGTCACGGATTTGATGATGTGGCACTTACTTTTGGAGGGAGTTTGAAAATTATACTTTTTCTAAAAGAAACTTCAAAAAATAGGCCCAAAAAAGTGACTTCTGACATATATATTAAAAAATAGGCCCTTTTGAGTTAATGTACATTGAAAATGAGAATTAAAAAAAAAACTCATTTTTTTATTCAAATACATGTACGAGTTTGATGATGTGGAAAGTAGATTCTCTTTCTCTCTCTCTAGAAGAAGAAAGAGAGAGGCCTATTGAAGCCTAAAAAAAAAGCCTACTCCAGCCTACTAAAAGGTTCCCTATTAAATGCACTTTGTCCCCTTAAACAAGAACAGAATTAAGCTTAATCCCTAAAAATTAAGGATCTTTACAAGGCCCATGCAGGGTTCATTTTTTCCCCTAATGTATAGTATAGAACTCAGCTCTAGCCATCATGCATGTATGGTACTCTGCACAAACTTCCATATATGTGTAGAAACTACATAGTACACTAAGACTTGAAGACAAAGTTCTTAAATTTTACAAATATGATCAAACATATAATTAGTGGCTAAAGAAATCACTATATGTTTTATTAAAGAACATATAAAAAAGTATATAATGGCCATTCAACCTTTTACATGGACACTAATGGTAATAGGTAGGTCTACCAATTGAGAGCTTGAAGATAGACCACTCATTGCCTACATTTATATACATGTATGTATGTAGATGTGTGTATGTATGTATGTATGTATGTGTATATCTATATGTATGTATGTACAAGTATGCATGCATGCATGCAAGTATTCGTTTTATACATATACATATACATATACATATACATATACATATACATATAATACATATACATATACATATACATATACATATACATATACATATACATATACATATACATATACATATACATATACATATACATATACATATACATATACATATACATATACATATACATATACATATACACACTCATTGTGGTAGAAAGGCAAAGGTTGGAGGACATTATATCGTCCTTATATAAACATAGGGGTTTTTGTGGAGAGGGTGGAGGGATATTTTATCATGTATGTGTGGCTTTAGTTTTTCGTTGCATAGATCACTCTTAGGTAAAGGTTTGTCATGCAAAACCTGGTATCTGAGTGAAATCCATGAACACGCAGACTGTGAGCACTTGGGAAAGGCATTGATCCTTTCCCTTTCAACTTTTGGGTGCATAATGAGAAGATGGCTATGGCAAGAGTGTGGAGAGATAGATAGATAGATAGATAGATAGATAGATAGATAGATAGATAGATAGATAGATAGATAGATAGATAGATAGATAGATAGATAGATAGATAGATAGATAGATAGATAGATAGATAGATAGATAGATAGATAGATAGATAGATAGATAGATAGATAGATAGATAGATAGATAGATAGATAGAGAGAGAGAGAGATAGAAAGAGGGATCTATGGAGCTCACTCTTCTCCCCCCATGCCCATGCATAAGTGATAGAGCTCTAGAGGTGCTCCCACGTAGGGAAGAGAAGCAGGGAAACTACCATAGCTCTCTTGCTCCACTAATTTGAAGAATGAGATCACCTCACCACTATATATAGGCTTCTGCTCCATGTGGTGCTCTCAATGTGAGATAAAAGAGCCCTCTACAGCTTCCTTCTTGCATTTCATGCATAGGCATGGTCCTCCCATTCTCTACCATAGTTTGATCTTTCCTGTCATCATGTGCATAGTGGGTTGTAGACTTATAGGTGAGTTAACCAATACTTATATTCAAATCAAATGCACATTGTAGATAAGGCACACGAATTTATCAATGAAAGAAGGAAAATCATCTCCCATTTTACCTTAGCTTTGCTCTAATACCACAGTTGGAAAGATGGATAGATAATCCAAGAAATGAGTAGGTAGTGCCAATTCTTGCTTTGTACCAACCCCTTCTTGCTTCAGACTTGAGTTATAGGCGCTCTTATCTTTCCAATGACACTAAAAAAGTGTCTATGTACATTGGAAAGGATGTGAGAAATGACTGAACCAAAACAGACTACTTCCAAGTTGAAGGATCAATGAAAACCTACCATTTTTGTTCAGATACCTACTGCTTGTTATGCTCAGTGCTTCCATTACAGTAGGAATTATAAAAATTTATTTTGCAGATATCAAAATAGCTTAGTGAGATAATGATTCCAAGTGGAATCACTTAAAATGATGCACTATACACAAAGCAATCAAGTTAGCAATCAAATCATTACCCTCGATTTTTTAGGAACCTCTACAGAGTTTGACCAGTGAGGGCTTTGATGTGCTTTTCTCCAGATTGGCTGAATGGATTATCTTCAAATTTTGTGAACATGTAGAGAACTTAGATTTGATTCTAACAAGCTATAGAACATTGAAAATGGTAAAGAAATGACTGAGATATGAGTAGCACAAGTTGACTGTTATGAGTGACTGATAGAGAGACCATAGATGAGAAGTATTGATCTATTGTATTAGAACACAATGTTGTACAAGATCATAGGCATGATAATCAAGCCTAATGATGATGAGTAGTATAGGCTATGATGTAAGCCTCACTCTCTTACAATGTGGTCAAGCAGAACTCAGGAATGGAGACTTCTGTCCCACGAGTTTGTTTGACATCTTTTATAGATGGGATATTTGAATTTGAATTTGAAAAGTGGCCCTCCAATTTAGGAGATATTCTCTCAAGTAGATTCGTGACTTTTCCAACTAACAAATCCACGAGTTTGGTGGTGGTTACAAATATTCTTTTAAGTCAAAAAAGGACTTTTACAAGTGGTAAAGATAAAGGCTTCCTAGCAATGGTCTCCATGGAGCTTCAATTGTACATAAACTCTAGCCAAATGTGTAGGCTTGATATTTGCACCAACAGTTGCTATGCATGTGTTCAATAATGGTTTTTGCTTGATGCTTGGTAGCTCATGCATATCTTGGTTGAGCAAGAAGAAGCCTACTGGGTCACTTCTAGTTGTGAGGCTGAGTATAGGGAAGTTTTCACGATGACTCTTGAGTATGTGTGGTTGAGATGCCTCTTGGATGATTTGGGTGTTGCAGTTTTCTACCATCACCATCTTCACTGACATTCAGAGTGCATTGGCATTTACAAGAAACCCTATGTTCCATGCTCACACAAAGCACATTGAATTGCACTATCATCATGTCAGGGAGAGGTTGTTTGCTTGGGAGATCAGTTTGGCATATGTGCCCACATAGGATAATTTTGCATACCTTCTCACAAAGGCTTTGCTTAGGGAGAAGCTTGAATCTTTCCACAAAGATTTTGGCTTAATTCCTTTTGTGGATTGATCTCTTTCCACATAGCTTGCTAGTTCCTTATACATGAGTGCTAACTTATTATACACTGCATCACTCCCAGGGGAACCTTGTTGATATCTTTTGGTAGTGATATGTATGAGCACACTTAGGGATGTTCAGGCACTTTTTACCATCATTAGGAGGTTTTTCCCCCCAACTTGTATATATGCCTATAACCCTAATATATTACTTACCTTTGTATATTTACTTGGTAATTTATTCAGTGTTGTGTTGTGCTCCAAGTATCTTCTTCTTCTTCTTCTTCTTCTTCTTCTTCTTCTTCTTCTTCTTCTTCTTCTTCTTCTTCTTCTTCTTCTTCTTCTTCTTCTTCTTCCTCCTCCTCTTCTTCTTCTTTCTGTTGGGAGAAATGGATGGATGATCCAAGAGATTGAGTAGGTACTGCTAAAACCTGCTTTGTACCAGCCCTCTTTAGCTTCAGACTTGATTAGTAGACTTCCTTAGCTTCCCAATGACACCAAGAAATAGCCTATGTCCTTTGGAAATGATGTGTGCAATGATTGAATGATAACTTTGGAAGTCACAAAGTCAAGAAAACCTTCTATTTTGGTCTTGACACCTGCTCAATGTTTTGCTCAGTGTGACCAGCACATTAGCAATTGATAAAATTCCTTCTAGGGGTATTCAATTAGCTTAGTAAGCTAACATTTGCAAGTGGAATTATGTAAAATGACAAACTATACTCAGAGAAATTGATTTAGCAAAATTAGCTATACCCCCGACTTTTTAGGACTGTAGCAGAGATAGACCAGTGAGCACCTCGACGACATTTCTCTGCATTTGCTGAATGAAATCACTTCAAACTTTGTCATCGTGTAGATGACGTTGAGCTAAATCCAACAAGCTTTGAATCACTAAATTTGGAGTAGTATTGACCGAGATATGCCCTTGACAAGTTAACAGACTTTGGAGTAGACAAGCAGTGAATACAGAGATGAATGATGTAAATGTATCTATTGATTAACAATTGTGTACAATCCCATTGGCATATCTAGCATTGCCAAATGGTGTAGAGAGGTGTAGGCTATGGTATAGTCCTTACACACACTCAAGCTCAACAGAATGAGCCTCGGGAATGGAGTGATCTACCCGCGACTTTTTCACATCCAATTTTATAGGAAATGACTTAGAATTTGAATTCAAATTCAAATCTTTGGCTTCCTATGATCAAGCATCTAAAAGTTTGAAGATATTCTCTCAATCAAGTGATCTACTTTTCCACGAATCACTTAGGTAGGTGATTACAAAAGATTCTAAGTCAAATTAGACTTTTACAATGAGGTAAAGTGGTAATAAACCACTAGCATATGTTCCTATGGTTCTTCATGCATGTGGAGTCTTCATGATGTCTTCCAAGCCAAATGTGTAGGCTTGTGATTTACACCAATAGCTCCCCCTCAAGCCAAACACTTTGGCTTAAGTCTTCATCTTCAATCTTCAAGTACATCCTGCAATCCAATCATAGATTTGAACCTGCAAAGTTTGGTCCCATCCAAAGCTTTAGTCAGCAAATCTGCACATTGCATGTTGGTTGACACATAGGTCAGCTGAATGTCCTTGCTTAGCAACTTCTCTCTCACATAATGATAATGAACTTCTATGTGTTTGGTCCTGGCATGATAGATAGGATTAGCTGCAAGGTGAAGAGAACTTGTATTATCTCCAAAGATAATTGGAGGCCTAGTATATAAGCCCAATTCTGAATACAAAAGCTTAATCCAAATTGCTTCTTGAGTGGCATTAGCTAGCCCTCTATACTCTACTTCTGTAGAAGACAATGCAACAGTTGGTTGCTTCTTTGCAGACCATGAAATTGGTTTGTCACGTGCAAAAGAAATGTATCCTGAAGTGCTTCTCATATCATCCTTGCATCCTGCCCAATATGCATCTGAATAAACTTTTATGTCAATATCTGAAGTGTAAGGAAAGTACAAACCATGGTTCTGTGTACCCTTGAGATACTTCAAGATTCTTTTGGCAGCCTCTAAGTGAGGTATCCTTGGCTTGTGCATAAATTGACTTAGCACACTAACTCCATATGCAATGTCAATTCTAGTTAAGGTAGCATAGTTCAAGCTACCTACCATACTTTGATAACCTGTAATGTCTTGGACTTCATCACCTTCATGGGTACTTAGCTTTAGGTTCACCTCCATTAGAGTACTAGCTGCTTTAGCATCCTACAAGTGAAATTTCTTCACCATGTCCTGCACATACTTCTTCTGAGTAATGTATATTCTTGAATTAGTGTAAACTAATTCAAGTCCCAAAAAATACTTCAATAATCCAAGATCATTGATCTTGAATTCCTTCATCATCTGGCTTTTGATGCTTCTAATTCCATTTACATCATTGAATGTAATGATGATGTCATCAACATAAACACAAAGATAGATTACCTCTGAATTACTTCTCTTAATGAACAGAGAAGTGTCAGCCTTACTCATGACAAAACCTTGGTCTTGGAGGTATGTAGTTAGCTTGTAATTCCATGCCCTAGGTACCTGCTTCAATCCATATAAAGCCTTCTTTAATTTGCAAACATAAGTCACCTTCTTAGGGTCTTCATAGCCAGGAGGTTGTGACATATAAACCTCTTCTGAAATCCATCCATTCAAGAAAGCATTCTTGACATACAATTGGTACATGTTCCAATTCTTTGATGCAGCCACACTCACCAACACTCTGATTGTTGGCATCTTGGCCACAAGAGAAAATGTTTCTTCATAGTCAATGTCTTGGGTTTGTGCAAAACCCTTGGCTACTAATCTGGCCTTGTACCTGTTAATTGTGCCATCAGAATTTCTTTTCAATTTATAGATCCATTTGGATCCTATTACCTTCATGGAGTCCTTCTTGGGTACTAACTCCCATGTATCACTCTCCTTGAGTGCTTCAATCTCCTTATTCATAGCTTCCTTCCATTCTGATTTTGTGATTGCTTCTTCATATGATCCTGGTTCTTCATTTAGCAAATCCTTTGCAAGATAAATTGAATGTTTAGTAACAAGAGATGTATCATACCCATATCTGATAGGTTTTTCGCTCTCTCTTTGAGACCTTCTGATTGATTGAGTTGAAGATTCTGGTATGTCCTCAAGCTTCTTCATCTTCATTTTGCCTTTGGACTTCCATGCCTTGAACTCTTCAAGGTTGATTGTATCTTCATCATCTGAACTTGAGTCTTCGTTCTGAGTTGGTTCCTCCTTTGTAAGTTTTGGAAATTCCTCTTCCAAATCATAGGGTAGTTTGACCTTCCTGCATTCATTCTCATACCAAGAATCATTCTCATCAAAGATCACATCTCTGCTTACCATAAATCCCTTGTTGGTAGGGTTATAAAACCTGTAACCTTTTTTATTTAAATCATATCCAATGAAAATACATTTTTCAGCCTTTGGATCTAGCTTTCCTCTTACCTGTGAAGGAATGTGTACATATGCTACACATCCAAAAATTTTACAGTGATCCAATGATGATCTCTTACCATGCCATGCTTCATATGGTGTCATACAATCAAGTGACTTTGATGGTAGCCTGTTTATGAGATAGGTGGCAGTAGAGACACTCTCTGCCCATAGGTAGTTAGGTAATTTCTTCTCATTAAGCATAGATCTAGTTGTCTCAACTATTAACATATTTCTTCTCTGAGCTACCCCATTCTGTTCAGGAGAGTACCTTGTGGTTATTTCCCTTTTGATGCCTCTGTCCTGCAAGAAGTACTCAAATTCATTGGAGAAGTACTCATCTCCTCCATCTGACCTTAGCCTCTTTAACTTCCTTCCTGTCTGATTTTCAACTAATGCAAGATATTTCTTAAAACAATTAAATACTTCATCCTTGTGCTTCATAAAGTATAATACAGTCCATCTGCTATAGTCATCAATAAAAGACACATAGTACCTTGAACCTGAGACTGAGGGGTCTTTGCTAGGTCCCCATACATTTGTGTGTACAAGCTCTAGATAGTCTTCATGCATATATCCTTTCTTGGAGAAGGGTAACCTATGAGACTTACCAAATTGACAAGCACCACACTTGTAAATCATACCACGCACACATTGGTCCCTACACATTTGCTTCAAGTTCCTTTCTCCTATATGCCCTAATCTCTTGTGCCAAATCTCAAGCTCTGAAAGTGTTTGATCTTTATAACTGTATAATGCAATGTTCTTTGTATCTTCCAATTCAAAAGTGAAAAGACTACCTGATTTTTCTCCTTTAGCTATCCTTTTGAATCCATGTCTTGGGTCCTCCACAAATGCTCCATACTGATTGAATCTGACCTACAACCCTTTCTCTACAATCTGACCAACACTCATTAAGTTCTTTGTAATTGTAGGTACATAAAGTACTCTGCTCAACAAATTCTGATTACCATCACAAGTTTTCACATTTCCAACTTTAACTACAGAATGCTTTGTATCATCACCTGTTTGGACTTGGTGTTTACCTTTTGGTTCCTCAAGATCAGAGAGTAGTGCCACATTACCAGCCACATGATTTGAACACCCTAAATCAATATAAAATAAGTGATCATCATTTGTACCTGACTTTGAAGTCATGTTCATGATCAAGAGAGAGTCACCCTGCTCCTTTGTGTAGTTGTTGTAGTCCTTTCTGTTTCGGAATCCTCCTTGGTAGTTGCCATTGTAATTGTTGTTGTAGTTGTTGTTATAATTGTTGTTGTGGCCTTGGTGATGGTTGAACCTTCCTCTAGACTGAGAGTATCCACCTCTTTGGTAGCCTCACCCTCTCTGATTTTTGTAATTCCTGTAACACTCATCTGTGGTGTGGTTTGACAAACCACAAATGTTACATGGTGATGAGTTATAGGGTCTCCCCCTACCTTGCTTACCTCCTCTGCCCCTACCTCTTGAAGATCTACCTCTCCCTGCATAGTTGGCTTGGGAGGTAGAGCATTCATCTTCCACCTTCTTACTCTTGCCTTTATCCTTGGATTTCTCATCAGGGTATAGGGCAGAAGAGTTGTTACCTTTGGTAGTATCTCCACTCTTGGTAAGCTTTGCTTCATGTGTGAATAGTTGACCCATGAGAGTTGTAAGATCTGGAGTGTGCATGTCCATGTAGAGATCCATTGCAGTGGTGAAGCTTCTCCACTTGTCATCAGCCTTGATTCCATTAATTACCTGCCTTACAATTTGTTCTTCTTCAATTTCTTCTCCTATGCTTGCTAATTGATCTGCAACATCTTTGATCTTGGTCACAAATTCTAAAACAGCTTGCTTAGGTTGCTTCCTTATTGTTGTGAATTCAAGCCACAACTGATTTTTCCTAGCCCTTGTATTAGAGGAAAAATATGATGACAAGGTTTCCCAAGTCTCTTGGGAAGTCTTACAATTTATGATATGAGGTAAAAGAAAGTCAGATATAGAGTTGAGTAAATAGGACCTTGCCAATGCATCCCTTGCACACCATGTATTGAGTTTTTCTTGCTCCTCCTTGGTTGGCAAACCTCTTGCTTTGAATGAGGGCAATTCCTCATCTCCTGAGATGTATCCATAGAGACTCCTTCCTTGTAAGTAGGTCTTCATCCTTAGAGACCATGCTTGATAGTTGTTCCTGTCCAATTTGTCAATAAATGAAGGAAAACCATCTTCCATCTTACCTTATTTGCTCTGATACCACTGTTGGGAGAAATGGATGGATGATCCAAGAGATTGAGTAGGTACTGCTAAAACCTGCTTTGTACCAGCCCTCTTTAGCTTCAGACGTGCTTAGTAGACTTCCTTAGCTTCCCAAGAAATAGCCTATGTCCTTTGGAAATGATGTGTGCAATGATTGAATCAAAATAGATAACTTTGGAAGTCACAAAGTCAAGAAAACCTTCTATTTTGGTCTTGACACCTGCTCAATGTTTTGCTCAGTGTGACCAGCACAGTAGCAATTGATAAAATTCCTTCTAGAGGTATTCAATTAGCTTAGTAAGCTAACATTTGCAAGTGGAATGATGTAAAATGACAAACTATACTCAGAGAAATTGATTTAGCAAAATTAGTTATACCCCCGACTTTTTAGGACTGTAGCAGAGATAGACCAGTGAGCACCTCGACGATGATTTCTCTGAATTGGCTAAATGAAATCACTTCAAATTCTGTCAGCATGTAGAAGACTTTGAGCTGAATCCAAAAAGCTTTGAATCACTGAATTTGGAGTAGTATTGACCGAGATATGCCCTTGACAAGTTAACAGACTTTGGAGTAGACAAGCAGTGAATACAGAGATGAATGATGTAAATGTATCTATTGATTAACAATTGTGTACAATCCCATTGGCATATCTAGCATTGTCAAATGGTGTAGAGAGGTGTAGGCTATGGTATAGTCCTTACACACACTCAAGCTCAACAGAATGAGCCTCGGGAATGGAGTGATCTACCCGCGACTTTTTCACATCCAATTTTATAGGAAATGACTTAGAATTTGAATTCAAATTCAAATCTTTGGCTTCCTATGATCAAGCATCTAAAAGTTTGGAGATATTCTCTCAATCAAGTGATCTACTTTTCCACGAATCACTTAGGTAGGTGATTACAAAAGATTCTAAGTCAAATTAGACTTTTACAATGAGGTAAAGTGGTAATAAACCACTAGCATATGTTCCTATGGTTCTTCATGCATGTGGAGTCTTCATGATGTCTTCCAAGCCAAATGTGTAGGCTTGTGATTTACACCAACACTTTCTTGTGCTATTTGTGTGCTTCTACATACATTAAACTCTAACATCTTCCACCTACATCATCCACAGAACCTTGCACTTTGAGTTTCTCCTAATCAAGAAAACCTTACTATTGTTGAGTTCTAACAAGCTTATCACCAACTGTTGAACTCTTGTACTACTTGTCGCCGTGGTGAGTGAGCTTAACTATCTAAAGCTCAACTACGGAACTCACTACGCCACAAGAACTAAGCTAGAGTGATATTAGAACACCTCTATAATCATCAGTAGCTTAGCAACCTTTTGAAACTGAAAACTTTATAACTGTCTTTAGTGAAAACTAAAAATTCACTTTACAGAAAGCTTCGCGTTTCCTTCAAGCTTTAATTCTGAACTGATTTAACTCAAACTTTACACTACTGTGTTTGCTTACAGTTAAATAATCTCTCCGTCACTTAACTGTGTAAAAAACTATGTTTTGAACTCACCGTAATTTCACCGGAACTTCATCGGACTGTCACCAGAATGTCACCGTAATATTACCGAAATCTTATCGAAATCAATTGCAATTTTGTTTGTAGTTACTTCAATTGATTGTTGATGAAGTAAGCAAGTAATACCTGAGCTTCCTTCAGTAAATGAACACTATCTGAAGTTTAAGGAAAAACTTCACTAGTTCTAGATGTCTTTATGGTCAGACTCTATACTGTGTACATGTGTCATTTCACAAAACTCCTTTGATCAGTTTGTAGTTTAGACTCCCAGCTTCAAGATGAGCTATCACTCATGAAAATCTTTACACTCTGCTGCGAGATCTAACTTGTAGATGTACCAGAAAATGTTTACTGAGAAAACTGTAATTGTTAACTAACTTTCACAGTAACACGAAATCACTCAGATTTCTTCACATCCGAAGAATGTGCTCAAACTTCTTTCACATGAACATGTGTTTTCTATTAGAGAAGATGTGTACAAAAATAGCTTGGCCTTACTTTGCTCATAGCTATGGAAAACTCTCCTACTCTGAGTAGTTATTCCTTACCATCTCTCTCAAATGAATACCCGACTGTTCAGGTTCTATTATTCATCTCTACATACGCAATCTCTCGTGTCTTCTATATCACTATCCTCAGTTTCTATATGCGCTATTCTATTCCGGTTCTATGCACTCTCTATTTCCTCTTCACTCTCTCTTTTGCTCTCATTATTATGATCTTCTACCTCATATATATACATTTTGTTTCGAGATTCAAAACTCGTATTTCTGGAAGTTTCCATGAACTATATTACAATCGTGAATTTGTCCCTTCACTAAGGCTTGATTTTTTTAATGCTTTGTTTCTGCTTCTCTTTATCTTTCTTCGTCTTTATGTCTGTCTGTATGTCAAATTTGTGAGTGATTCTTCAACAGCTCCCCCTCAATCACTAATTTGCATTCTCTGATCTTTCATATATTCTTCTTTTCTTTTATACGTGCCATTTCTTTGAATCTACTTGATTTTACTCCATCTAAGCTCTTTGTCAGAATATCTACAATCTGATCTTTTGTAGGAGTGAATACTATTTCAATCTCCTTCTCCATTACCTTTTCCCTCAGGAAATGATATTGAATTTCTATCACATCATTAGGGGAAAAAGTGAACCCTGCATGGGCCTTGTAAGGATCCCTAATTTTTAGGGATTAAAATTAATCATGTCTGGTATTCAAGAAGAAAAAAAAACCACTAGTGGTATTTAATTTAAAATCATTATTTTGAAAATGCCATATTTGAGTTTGCAGTAGGGAGAAATTCGTGGCTATTGAGAGCCATACGATGAATTCGTTGCACGGACGAGATCAATCATTTTTGTCTGGCACAACATGCCAAAATAGTGATCACAGTGCATAATTTTTGTGGCTATCTTGAACCGTTCGATATTTCGCATGGATGGACACGATTAGCGTGCGTTGCTCTGGCAGAAAACGACAAAATAGGGAGTGTTTAAGAGGCTGAAAATGGATGAGAGAGACTACACAGCGCGGATTTTTTAGACCGTTCGATCTTGCTTAATGGACGCACAAGATTGCCATCCGGGTGTCTTGCAGAAAAGGACAAAATAGGAGTCATGTTAATCATGATTGCTTTGTAAAAGGAAGAGAGAGACTAAGCTATCGACATTCTCAACAAATCTATACCATTCGATGCATACGAATCGGAGGTCTCACATTCAAACGCGCTTTTGCGTGACTTGAAGGCCGTTGGATTAAAACTAGATCCAAGAGGAGTAATCCAAAGATTCCCAATCCTCTAGAGGGATAATCTCAAGCATTGGATCAAAACATCATCCAACGATGCACAACCAAAGGCGCAATTTCTCTCCTTTTCAAACTCAACCATTGGATTTTTTCGATATCGAACGATGCAGATTCAACTCCGATGGCGAATTTCGAATTTTGTGGGTCCTTAAAACCACTTACAAAGAAAATACTACTTTTGTCACCACATTTTGATTGTTTTGACTAGCCCAAACCAAGGGAAACCTAGGTCTAGCCTACAAGATTGAGGCCCTAGACTGTGGCCACCACCCTCCTCTCATTGGTCCATCACTAATCACCCCTTAATCTAAAAGGCCCATTCAGGGTTCATTTTTTCCCCTAATGTCTCTGGAAACAATAAATTGTTTGGTTAAAGGACTCCATAACCTATAACCCATCTGCTTTTCATCATATCCGATGAACACATATTTTTCAGCTTTTGGTTCAAGCTTATGTCTAAGTTGTGATGGTACATAAGCATAAGCAACTGATCCAAACACTTTACAATGATCAAGTGTTGGTTTCATGCCCCACCAAGCTTCATAAGGGGTCATCCCATTTAAAGATGTACATGGTAATCTATTTAACAGATATGTTGCTGTATTTACAGCCTCAGCCCAAAGATAATTTGGACAATTCTTCTCCTTTAACATTGCTCTTGCAAACTCAACTAGAGTTTGGTTTCTTCTTTCTGCTACCCCATTTTGTTGTGGTGTATACCTGCAAGTTAATTCTCTTTTGATACCTGCATTCCACGGATAATCATTGAACTCTTGAGAAAAATATTCTCCTCCTCCATTAGACCTTAGTCTTTTGAGTTTTTGTCCTGTAAGTCTTTCACCATATGCATGAAAATGCGTGAAAGCTCCAAACACTTCTGACTTCTCTTTCAAAACATAAAGAGTTATCCATCTTGTTGCATCATCAATAAAAAGAACATAATACCTTGCGTTGCTGATCGATCCTTCTTTTGTCGGTCCCCATACATCTATATGTATGAGCACTAGCACACCATCATGTTTGTAATCATTTTTCTGAAATGGTAACCTGTGGGCTTTTCCCATCTGACAAGCTTCGCACTTGTGAATCATATGTTGATTCTTCATATTTGGTAATCCTCTCACGGATTGTTTCTCCACCATAGTTTTGATTCCTGTTTCATTAAAATGTCCTAACCTCTTATGCCAGAGATCTAACTCTGTAAATACCTCATCACCATGTGTGATCAAGGCTTGACCAACATTCCCTTGTACTTTACAAGTAAAAAGTCTACCTTCCTTTTTACCATGAACAATTTGTTTGTATCCTTTCTTTGGATCTTCAACAAATACTCCTTCATTTGTAAACCTAACTTGAAAACCTTTTTCTACTATCTGACCCACACTAATCAGATTCTTCGGGATTGTTGGAACATACAAAACATTTGTTAGTAGGTCAGCTCCATTCTTACACTTTACTTTTCCAATTGACCTTACATTATGTTTTGTGTTATCACCTGTTTGTACTGTATGATTTGAAATTCCTCCTTCAAGTTCTGATAACAATTCTATATTTCCTGACAAATGATTTGAACAACTAGAGTCAATATAGAATACCTTGAGGTCTTCATTCTCTGACATACTTATCGAGTTCATCATCAATGTTGTATGACTGTCATTCTGCGTATCATTCGCATAGTTGTAGTAGGTAGTGTTGTGAGACTAATTATGTCCCCAACTTCTTACTCCACCTCTACCATATCCGCCTCTTTGGCTTTGTCTTCCTCTTTGATATCTTCCGCTTCTGCCTCTGCTATTGTTATTTTGATTCTGACTTGATCCTTGAGAATTATGCCAGCAATCATGAGCCAAATGATTACTTAATCCACAAATCCAACAAGTCTTCTTGTTGTTACCTCTTCCTTTTGTATTACCTCTCTTTCTGACGTTACCTCTTCCTCTTGCATAATTTGCTTGAGTACTCATCTCTTCTTCATCTTTTTCTTTTCCTTTATCACCTTTCTTCTTATTCTTTGCATACATAGCCGAACTATGTCCTTTATCTCCATTTCTCTTCAAATCTTGCTCAAACGTTAACATTAGTCCAAGCAATTGATTTAAATCTAGTACAAAATGATTTAAAGAAAGTTCAGTTGAGAGTACGAAAGGTTTCCACCTCTCATCTCCTCTCACTCATGCAAGCACTTGTGCTATCAACCTGTGATCTTCGATGTCTTCATCAATAGATCCAAGACTATCTGCCAAGTCTTTCATCTTAGTGACATAATCACTAATGCTTTGACTTTTCTTTTTCTTGAACGTTGTAAACTCTGACCATAAGCTAGCCTTCCTAGCTTTCATCGTATTTTGGAAATGATCTTCCAATGCACTCCATATGTCTTCCGCTTTCTCCAGACCTCTAATGTGCGGTAATAGATGATCTGTAATGGTATTGTAGATGTAAGCTCTTGCCGTTGCATCCTTCTTCTGCCACAGCTTCAAGGCTTCTAACTCTTCTTTCTTTGGTTGTCTGTCGTCTTCGAAAGTCGACTTCTTTTCTTCTCTTGTCACATATATCATTAAGTCCTTACTCATAAGTAAGGCTTCCATGCGCATTACCCATGCGGGATAATTATCTCTGTCCAATTTGTCAATAGAGATATGATCTGCCATAATCTTCTTGTTTCCGTTACTTTCGGTGAGTGTAATGTTAAAAAGTTTAACCTTTTACAACCCTTTACCCTTGAGAATTACTTCGGAACGTTTCTTGATGCTATTTGTCGTTGATCATCTCAGCTTTCACCTTCCTTGTGAAAGTTCTTCAAATTCTATTGTATCTTCACTTTCGTTTACTCTTGAGGACCTTTCTTCTCTACAGAATCTTTCTGCTCTGATACCACTTGTTGAGTTCTAACAAGCTTATCACCAACTGTTGAACTCTTGTACTACTTGTTGACGTGATGAGTGAGCTTAACTATCTAAAGCTCAATTGCGGAATTCACTACGCCACAAGAACTAAGCTAGAGTGATATTAGAACACCTCTATAATCATCAGTAGCTTAGCAACCTTCTGAAACTGAAAACTTTATAACTATCTTTAGTGAAAACTAAAAATTCACTTTACAGAAAGCTTCGTGTTTCCTTCAACCTTAATTCTGAACTGATTTACCTCAAACTTTACACTATTGTGTTTGCTTACAGTTAAATAATCTCTCCGTCACTTCTGTAAAAAACTGTGTTTTGAACTCACCGTAATTTCACCGGGACTTCACCGGACTGTCACCAGAATGTCACCGTAATATTACCAAAATCTTACCGAAATCAACTGCAATTTTGTTTGTAGTTACTTCAAATGATTGTTAATGAAGTAAGGAAGTAATACCTGAGCTTCCTTCAGTAAATGAACACTATCTGAAGTTTAAGTAAAAACTTCACTAGTTCTGGATGTCTTTACGGTCAGACTTTATACTGTGTACATGTGTCATTTCACAAAAGTCCTTTGATCAGTTTGTAGTTCAAACTCCTAGCTTCAAGATGAGCTATCACTCATGAAAATCTTTACACTGTGCTGCGAGATCTAACTTGTAGATGTACGGGAAAATGTTTACTGAAAAAATTGTAATTGTTAACTAACTTTCACACTAACACAAAATCACTCAGATTTCTTCACATCCGAAGAATGTGCTCAAACTTCTTTCACATGAACATGTGTTTTCTATTAGAGAAGATGTGTACAAAAATAGCTTGGCCTTACTTTGCTCATAGCTATGGAAAACTCTCCTACTCTGAGTAGTTATTCCTTACCATCTCTCTCAGATGAATACCCGACTGTTCAGGTTCTATTATTCATCTCTACATACGCAATCTCTGGTGTCTTCTATACCACTATCCTCAATTTCTGTATGCGCTATTCTATTTCGGTTCTATGTGCTCTCTATTTCTTCACTCTCTCTTTCGCTCTCATTATTATGATCTTCTACCTCACATATATACATTTTGTTTCGAGATTCAAAACTCGTATTTCTGGAAGTTTCTATGAGCTATATTACAATCCTGAATTTGTCCCTTCACTAAGGCTTGATTTTCTAAATGCTTTGTTTCTACTTCTCTTTGTCTTTCTTCGTCCTTATGTCTGTCTATATGTCAAATTTGTGAGTGATTCTTCAACGGCTATGATCCTATTTATCAACATCAAAGGCTTTATGCAAAAACATAGCTACTATAACAATGATGTACATAAGTGATATCCATAGAAGAGTACATCGTGTGTATGTGCTTGGTATATGCAATAGAATGGAATTTAGAGGCTCAATTTACAACCAAAACACAATTCAAAAACACCTACAAATTTCTATCAAGTCCTTCTTTGGACCCAAGAAAACAACATTAATCTTATGATGGTTGCTCCCATCACAACTGAAAGCCTTCAAAAAAAACATGTAAGAAGAGTCAAGAGCTAGAAATTCAGCTATAAAGTTGAATGTAGATTGCCAAGAAGATAGATTGCAAGTGCCTCTAACACTAATATTGATCTTTGGAACAATCTTTCCACATATATAGTCGAAACCATCCCAAAACTACAAAATCTGCTTTTGATTTTACCAAATTTTGCACCCAAAGAAACTCCCATAAAATTGTTGTAGAGAGCCCAAAGAGACTCTTTGAAGGCTCCAAAAAATGTTAATCTTAGGTATCATCACTCCTATAATCATCAAGAAACTAAGGTTTAGTGGTAGGGAAACTTGCCAGTAAAGCGAGCCTTGGGGGGCACACTATTGGATTGAGTGTCCTCAGAGGAAGCACTACTACTTTCCCGTCCTTGATTGTTGACATCCTTTCTCACATGCAGTCAATGATGCCAATGGTGATTTTGGTGACTCTGATAACAAGGTATGCCAAGGTCTATGCCTTGGTTTCCACCTCAGGCATAAGCCTTGGAGGAAGCCACTACAAGCTACAAAGTGTCGAGATCTGAAGGTGCTTGCTCCGCTCACATAGAAATGAAACCCTTTTGCTACCAACCACTTTGATACCAGTGAAGTGGTGTGATGGGGATTCATTTCACCGATTTTCCCTTTAAGAGACCTTCTTGAAGATGCCCTTATAGTATAGAACTCAGCTCTAGCCATCATGCATGTATGGTACTCTGCACAAACTTGCATATATGTGTAGAAACTACATAGTACACTAAGACTTGAAGACAAAGTTCTTAAATTTTACAAATATGATCAACATATAATTAGTGGCTAAAGAAATCACTATATGTTTTATTAAAGAACATATACAAAAGTATATGATGGCCATTCAACCTTTTACATGGACACTAATGGTAATAGGTAGGTCTACCAATTGAGAGCTTGAAGATAGACCACTCATTGCCTACATTTATATACATGTATGTATGTAGATGTGTGTATGTATGTATGTGTATATCTATATGTATGTACAAGTATGCATGCATGCATGAGTGCACGTATATGAAGGGAATATGTGAAAGAGTTTCCAAATTAGGCATAAGCTCAAACAAAGTGTATTTCAACTAAATGAATTATTTATTTGGAACGAAAGGCACACAAACACATGTGTGTAGACATCCATCCATTTCCGCTTCACTTAGACATTGCGTTTATAATAAATTTGAGATTCAATTCGTTTATTTTTTCAGGGCAACAAAGTACGACTTTCGTATTATCCATTAAAATAACATTACATGATTTTTCTTCTTTTTCCTTAAAGCCTTACCCAACAATTGAACCTTTCGGGATACTCTTTGGAAGGAAAAATACCCCTTGACTTTTGCTTGAATAATGTCTTCAACCTGATTAATCATGTGAAATCACTCATAACACAACATCCCTCGCTCAAGAGCAAATAAAAGCATTTCGAAAGCCAAATTTGTCCTACGTTGACTCATTGAAATATTATCAAGTTTTGTTTAAGAGATATATTTGTATTCACATCCCAAGTAGCTTGATAGTTTTTGCTTTAGTTGAATTGCAAGATGCTGATTTATGTGATAATTATTCCCATTGACAAAGAAGGAAAAATTCAAGCATTATCTTTTATAAGAACTTTGGTCCTTTTCATTATGAGATTTATAGATATTTTTATAATATTTGTGAAATTTTTTTCCCAAAAGCTACAACAGATTTAGAGGGTAATCAAGTCAATATTCTTTAGGTAGAGTCTTTGACGTTTTGATGCAATTGGTAAATCAGCATAATCTTATAAAAAAAGAAATATCTGATGGTCATTTAGGGACTATATTAAACATTTCAAGATGACCCAACCATGGAGAATACCAAGAATTTTAATAAAATATAATAACATGTTTGAAAATCATCACTGAATATCTAGTTGCCAATGCTTTGGTGTTCTACGAGGAGGGTAAAATAGCCTATTTCTAGTGACTCAAGATCTAATACGCTCATACTATAGGAACAAATGAAGGAGAAAAATTGGCCAATAAAATAATAGATGTAGCTGGTAGATTATAGGAAGATCTTCTTTATGTGCCTGATAATATGTTTCATGAACATCTTTGAATGAATATTTGGAGGTTACACAGTCAAAATGAGCATAGTTTGGTGGTCGATTGTAGAACATGAATAAATCCCTCACATCCCTAATCTGATTAAAAGCACAGATTATCGAAGCCACGAGCAAGATGATTAAAGTTATTAAAATACGTACACAGGAACGAAATGGAAAAGAAATCAATAGACATTATCTTGCTTACAACTTGCGCATGAGCTTCTTAGCTCCTCAGGTGATACAATAGATCAATTTTGATCTTGTTTTCTTTCGAAGAGGCATTAATCGATGGGCATTAGAAAGGAGAATCAACAGAATTGTTAATCTTAAGACTCAACAGGATTGTCAATCTTGAGGCTCAAAAGAATTGTCAATCTTGAGACTCAACAGATTTCATTAACGAGATGGTGCTTGTGATAGTTGGATCGATGAATATATTTTACAGGCAAAAGATGTGAAGATGAAGGGTAATCATGTGAGTCGTAGATTGGAATAAATCATTGCCATCGCCCACCTTTTTCTCCATGTCTGCTTAATTTCTATCAATTCCCTTTTTCATGAGAAGAATATCTCTTTTATGTTTATCATGATAAACATATGTGAAAGGAGGAGGTTATGCTGATACAGAGAGAAGAAAACTACACTGCCATGTTTTGTCTCATTCTTGTTTGTTGACGTGTAAACGGAATTTTTCTGTTTACCGCTTGTGTTTACTGTCTGTGTGTGTGCCTGGAGAGAGAGAGAGAGAGAGAGAGAGAGAGAGAGAGTCATTGAGATTCTTAACCGCACTGAACAATGAGCTACCTTTAATGAAGAATCCATGTCCACTTCGTAGATTCGGAGAATAGGAGAGAGCACGCTACCTGGGTTCCCACCACCTCCTTACATCGACGCTAAATGAATGAGAGCTCACACTATATATACGTAAAACACCCTCTCAGACCTCCACGCTGCGGAGTGGAGTTGGACTTGGAGAGACGTTCTGTGGTGAAATATGTCGTGTCATCACCATCATCATGAATGTCCTGAATACGTGCAGCAGGAATGCTTCGAATGCGAGCGCGTGTATTCCCCCCAACCACCGACTTGCGAGTATGACTGCAGGGAACGTGCTTCCTATTATGAAGCAGGACGGAGTAGCTATCCTAGCGCGCATAACAGCAACTACAAGCGGAATGAACGCTTGGGCGAGCTAGGAGATTTGGCAAGTACTGCCTTTGCTGTGGTAGGAATCCTTCTTCTCGGAGAGTTTTCTATCTTGGGTTGGCGTTGTTAGCTCTTCCTTCTTCTTTATGTGCATGAAACTCATTCAGCCTTACCTTTTTCTCTGTCTGTTAATCAGCCTCACCTTCATCTCCGCGCATGAAACTGATTTGTTTCTTCTTTTTCTTGATCGCGCGCAGTACGAAGGACATAAGGCGAAGGTGGATCCGTAGCATGCTCAGAAGCATCAACTTGAGGCAGGCGCTGGGGCGCTTGGGGCAGTCGCGTCAGCTGGATATGCCTACTACGAGCACCGCCAGAAGAACGCCCACAATGGTCAACGCTATGAGTGAAGCAAGAACTTCTAACGTACTTATCAATAGCTACATATAAGTGATACACAAGATACGACAATCCTGCAGATTGATTGTCGTCTCTCTTTTATGAATAAACTACTTTGATTGATGAAAAGTCTCTCTCTCTCTCTCATGTTAAGGCTACGATTATCAGACCAATATGGAGATGGATGCAGTATCATATCTCTCTCTCTCTCTCATGTTAAAACGAATTTTAAGGCTACGCTTATCAGACCAACATGGAGGTGGATGCAGTATCATACGATCTTGAAGACAAGCGTTTATGTATGTCGTCCTTTCATCAATCTACCATTCTGCAGCTTTCATGGATATCTCAGTTGATGTACTTATAGGTCATGAGAGTAGGTGCTACTCACCTCGTCCATTTACAATATATACAATGAATATGGTTCCCCTTTCCTTGGACCCAAAACAAGAACAATGTATGATTATTGCTAAAATCTAGTTTTCTAATTAACAAAATATTCAAGGGTCTTGAAGTCATCCACGTACTTACTCCCCAAGTTTGGAAGTGAAATAATTTAAAAAAAAGATCTCAAAACAATTTGTCAACATTATTTTTGAAACCATGAAAAAGTGATTGCTTAGAAAAAAATATTCTACTCATTTCCAATTATCTTTATGTTTTTCAAAATCCTAAAAGAAAATATTTGTAACACACCAAAATGACTAAAATCTAACACTAGATGAGAGAGTAACATGCATTTGAAGT